>CATQJL010000001.1:104375143-104453917 GCA_958299035.1 Cylicocyclus nassatus
TTCTTTTGTATTCTTTTTCAAAAGTGGTTAGTTCAAGGCTTAAGAAAAAAGTGTGCTTGGGATTCTACGTACTGATAATGGTACAATCATCACGGCTGATGCAGAAAAAGCGAAATGCTTGGCTAATGTTTTTGAGAATACATTTCAGAATGAAAGCGGGAAAAACGGTTGTTACGGTTACGACAAATTTTAGTACCATGAGTGAAGGGGTGTGGTTCTACAGAGAAGAAATTTACAAACTTTTGATGAAGTGGCCTAAGTCCACCTCTTTGACTCCCGTTTTCCTTCCACTCCAATTTATTAAGTCAGTAGCGGATATTATTTCTGGTCCTTTGGAATACATTTTCAATTTGAGCATGATGAGAGCTCAAGTTCCTGAGAGGTGGAGAACGTCTTTTGTTTCGCCAATTCCCAAAAGAAAGCCCCATACTTGTCCAAAAAACCTCAGACCGATTAGTGTTACTTCAATATTCGTGCGTTTGTTTGAAAAATTCTTAAGAAAAGAATAGTGAAGCATTTGGAGGATAACAATATTGTTGACTCTGCGCAGCATGGTTTCCAGAAAGGCAGGTCTACCACTATGATATGCTCCATTCTCTCAATAAATGGACGCTGCACTTAGGGCCGCATGCACTATTATCCCCGCGGGGAGGGGATCGCAGCTTAAAAGAAAGCTTTATATTTCGAAACTCCAGATACCTGGATTTCACATTGTGTACCTGTCCGTAAGTATTCCTACTACCCTTCACTATGAACATGTTGAAGAGGAGCGAGAAGCTGTACGAACCGCATTTTCCAGCTTTTGTATGATCCCTGCTGATCCCCGGCGCTTTTCTTTAAAGTCATTTTTCTTTCTGCGAAGTTAACAAATAACCTCCAAAGTTGTGCAGATTATCTAACCCGACAGTGCTAAGCATGTTGCTGATAAGCACAAATGATGTTTTGAAGTCATGAAATTTTCAATGGTCCATAGGTCGAAATTTGAGGTTTACCGAAAAAATCGACTTTTCAAAAACTCATTTGTTCTCATCAGCAACATGCTTAGCACTGTTGTGTTAGATGTTCAGTACAAGTTTGGAAGGTTTTCGTTAACTTCGGAGAAAGAAAAATGACTTTAAAGAAAAGAGCCAGGGATCACAGGGATCACACAAAAGCTGGAAAATGCGGTTCGTACAGCTTCTCGCTCCTCTTCAACATATTCATAGTGAAGGGTAGTAGGAATACTTACGGATAGGTACACAAGGTGAAATCCAGGTATTTAGAGTTTCGAAATATAAAGCTGTCTTTCAAGCTGCGATCCCCTCCCTGCGGGGATAATAGTGCATGCGGCCCTTAGAAAGCGGATTGAGTAGGGATGTTATTTACCTAGATTTTGCTAAGGCATTTGATAAAGTCTCCCACAGTAAACTCTTACAAAAGCTTGAAGCTGTGGGTGTACATCCACGGATTGTTGTTTGGATAAGAGCCTTTCTGACTGACAGAACCTTTTCAGTACGAATAAACAACTCATTCTCCAGACCTAGAAAAATGAATAGTGGAGTACCGCAGGGGGGTGTTCTCTCACCGATTTGATTAACAATTACACGTATGATCTTCCCCTTATACCAATTTCTTATGGGGTGTGTTGCACTGCTTTTGTTCTGAAGGCTTATACTTGAATACGGTACTGTCATCTACAGCCCTCATTTGCTCAAAACAGTCGATTGCCTTGAGAAGGTTCAGAATAGTTTCACGCGAAAACTCCTTATCAGAAGTATTGGGTTGGTATATGACCAGATCCTTGATAGAAGGACGCGTAATCTAAATTTCAAACTTCCGACATTAGCCCACAGAAGGCGTACGTTTGATTTGATCACGGCACATAAAACCATGTTCGGAGAATGTAGACTGAATGTTAATGACTATTTTCCTATCAGAATGTCTAACACATGAGGTGGACATATGAAACTAGTGATACCAAAAGCAAAGTCCAAAATCAGAGCAAATTTTTTTACTTGCCGAGTTTTATCCGATCTTGACTACCCTATTTTCAAGTGTATAAGCCGCGGGGTGGTCCTAGCTTACATCGACCAGTCCGAATACATCAAAGGACCTCGCAACCGAAGGACCCTACACTATGCTGCGTATTGCCTGAATAAAACGTGCGGTATACGAATCGCTTCTCGAAACACAATGAAGCGGCTGAGCAGCTCGTGGGAAAATTTGGAAAAGTGCGGCTTATACACCTGAAATTAAGGTATATGGTAAAAAACGGAATTTTGACGGTTAAGCTATCTACCTTCAAAACAAACATCAAGAGCTACTTACAATCAAAAAGCTGCGTTTGGTCTTTCATACCTCAGGCTGGTCTTTTTTCTTCACATCGTTGTTACGCGTTGTTTTTTTTTGTTTTTTGTGTTTTTTTTTTGTTTTTGTTGTTCGATTTTTGCAAATAGGGGTAACAATAAATAAATAAATAAATGTGCTGTTTGTCTACATGTTGAAATCAAATATTGCATTCCTGATCGTGCTGATTGACTTCAGATTGCAGAACGAGCTTTTTTTTAGTTGCTCCTGTTTCACTACACAACGGTGCTAGCAAGCACACGATTTTTTGGTGCTTTCCCCTTGTTCGGACCCATTTTTCTTCAAAATGTTCTCATAAAATATGTGCTTAAGCTTCATGTGAAGCCGGAACCAAGTGTGGTATAAGGAGAGAAGCAAAAAAAAATTTTTTTTTTTTCGAAAAAGGATCTGAGTAACGAAAAAGTACATTTTTTTTCAATAGAAACTTGCCATGGGTAGGCATGCCCCACAACAACAAGAGCTGATTATCTTATGGAATGTGGCAAAAGTCTCGCGATTAACACTCCGGTACATATTCGCATAAGTTGAAAGGCATGCAGACGGTGACTTTTGCGCATGTTTATTTGTATAGGTTTGCAGGTCTTTCAACTGATGTGTTCGCCTTTCAGGAGCTGCATATATATTTGAGAATGAGAAGTCGCATCTCTGCTAGTCTATCTAACAGTGAAAAAGTTTGTTGGCTAGCGAAGAGAACAAGAAGACAAATGCCCACGAGTAAAGAGATCCTATTAATTTATTTTTTCGATGAGTTGTTTTTATCCTAGCTTTTATCATCTGTGCAAGTAAACCTCGACTAAAGCAGAAACTTTCTATTGTATTTTTGGAATAATTTGAACTTTTTTCAATCATTATGATTCCTCTCAAAGCACTTACGTCAATGAATAAGACTAAAAAAGTTGCTTCTTCTTAGTAATATTGAAGTGTGCCAGAATTTGATGGTCTTATATTCCTATCAAGTAGTTCACACCACTCTGTAATTTTTTGTACTTATGTTGGACTTTCTTGATATTGACTAGCGATGGCGAAAACGGATGACATAACGCTATCGCACGGGGCTCGTCGGTTTCTCTTTCTCTCAAAATAAACAATCGATAGCCGCTTTCGCGTAATTTGCTTCCTTTTGCTCAGCTCCATTCATATTCAAACCGCTTCGCTAGATTTGACGCAAATTTATCAGAAAAGTGCACCTTTTCATACTTTCTTGCAATGGAAACACTCCGTGGTCATGCGGTCAACAACCAGCGCTTTTTTCACCGATATAATGTCATCATTTTTCGCTGCTGAACCAATATAAAGCTTGTTAATTTCACGTTCCTAGGCCATCCATTCAACTCTTTAGACATCAACGTTCTCGACCCTACATTCTCAAATATACGAGGCTCTGCGCATTTTCTACATAATAAACCTGCCGGTCTGGAATTCGTAATGAGTCCCAGTTTTGACGCATCGTCCCGTTAAAAATGCCAATGTCCTTGCTTTTATGATCACAGTGAACAATAAATTTCCACGAAATTTCTGCACAGTCTTAGTACCGTTCAAACAACTGTTTCAAACATTTTTATGGAATGTGAATGTGTTTGTCGACTGGTACAGATTTTCCATTGCTCGTGCATCTCTCGCAATCTGAATTATTAGCCCGTTGCATAGGTTTTGCAACGAAAATAATAAAGTTCGTTTCAAAAATGTTTTGAAAACATACTAAATTATATGATACACTAATTTCAACGAATAAAAAACCTTGCATTTTAACGTACGTAACAATTTACCTAGTGGAGTTCAATTAGAATAGGTTCAAAAGGTTGAATTGCAGAATTGAAAGTCATAATCGTTCAGAAAGACATCGGATGATCACGAATTTTGCTTAATGAAATATCAGGTCTGGGAAACAAAATCTAAAATTAGATTCAAAGAAAAACCATTTTATGACTGTCTTTCTCAATCAGTTCTATCGATTCTATTGCTAATAAAGAATTTTGATTCAAGCATGCATGAAAAACGGAAGCTTCCTCCTTCTATTATATAATAAGACGATTTCATTGAAGTTGTAGGAAATCACAAAAAAAGTTTTATTGTTAAATTTATGCATTACAGTTCTTCTGCCACTTCCAAGCATGTCCAGTTTCATTCTAAAAATTTCTTTTGTGAATAACCTTATCCAGTTTCATTCTAAAAATTTCTTTTGTGAGTAACCTTATCCTTTAAAATGCAATAAAGGTTTCGGATGGAGTAGGAAGGGAAGGGTTGGTGACCATTATGCACATACCAATACCTATCAATGCCATACCATGCCATACCATACCGATACCAACACCTATGCCAATGCGTGACCAACATATACCGATATGGTTATGTGACCAACATTAATCGGTTTGGGTTTTCAAATAATTGAAGCTAATTTATTTCTCAGCTGGTTTGTAAGATCTGTCGATTTTACGAGAAGGATACGCACCAAAGGAAAAATTTGCAGTCTACATACATAATAAACGTTCCATGAATTCTCAAAAACACGTGCACGACATAACAGATGTGCGTGCTGCTGTCTCTACAAATATCTCTGACATGAAAAAAGGCTAGGGATTAGTTGAATGAAAGAATTCGAGGCACTTCTGTTTCTGTCATCAAATTGCTATTATTTTCTATGTGACAAATATCATGTTAATGAAAGCAATGAGCTTCTTTTCTTTCTTCGCCCTCATCTATTCTCTTGCAAACCTTTTGATTTTTCTAGTGACAGCGGTAATTGTGGCTCAGCATGAATGGTCAACTGAACTCGATTCAGCATAATAACCAGACATGATGACTTCGGAATTCCAATCCTATAATTTGTTGTATTCCAAACATAGAATTCCACTGATCAAATGGGGATTCAAACAGTCGGGGGTTTGTGTACAAATGCAGATTCAAGAAAAGTGAGGGTCGGAAAAAATTTTTGGGGTAAGGCGGCAGCGAAAATGCCTCTCCACTGAAGCAGGGTGGCGTGAGTTGCACAATTCGGAATATTACTACCGTAAATAGTCGATCGTTTCGATGAAGAATCCTTGAAGATTTTTAAGAGTTTGGTTTTGTAGATTACATACAGAATTAGAATATATTTATGTTGAATATATGCGATATCTCTATATATATAAAGCAGGAAATCTGTGAGTTTGTGTGTTTGTGCACATTCGGGTGCAGGTTGTGCAGGATGTGCAGGGTGTGCAGGGTGGCAGGGAGTAAGTGAACATGCTGATTTGAATACATTATTGACAGGACCGGGCGGAGCCGGATTTGCCAGCTCGTATGTTTATGAAACTAAAAATCGGAACTGTTGATCACAATTTCGGCCATCCTGTAGCAAAAATAATTGTGAAGCTATCGAACGGATTGCATTCACATGTACCCTTTGATTCAACTGGCTTGGAGGCTAGAAGGCGAGGCTTTGTGACCTAATTAAGGCTAGATGACGATCAGAGAGCACGCTCGCGGGGCGCTGTCTGCGTCGCGGGCGCGAGCGACCTTAATTAGATCACAAAGCCCCGCCTTCCAGCCAAGCCAGTTACACCAAAGGTTAACACCCTATTTTCATGACATTTTAGACATACAAAAGTGCTTTGATAACGAACTGAGAACAAACACTCTTTGATAAAAAAAAAACAACTTTTTGGGTCCCTTAACTGCTTGCCTTGTAGAATTTCCAGAAAAATTGTGGCTAGTTGGAGAATTGCGTGATATTTGATAACATCGAACGCCGAGGAATTTTCAGAATTTCGGGCTCCGAAGCTCACTCACCATTCCACATTGATTTTAGAAATGAGTTCTCGTTTTGAAATGTTAACCTAGATTTTGCATACAGTCATGCGCATGTGTAGAAAGAATTGACATTTACATTTTATTTGCATCTTCACCAGCGGGAAAAATCATAAGAAAGAGAAGGATAAGCTGCATCAAATTATAAAATAGCCTAGTGATCAATATTCCGTGAAGCTCAAATAGACCAAATATGGAATTGCGCAATAAATTACTCCTAGTATTTCTAAAAAATCACTTGAAGAGGTACAAAAACGAGTTGCGTAGCAAAATATCTAGATACTCTATCGAATGTCACCAAATCTTAAGTCCTAGAATGTGGAAAAGTTCTGAAAGTCAGCTGCTTTGACTTGGCAGGAACAATGTAGGTAGATTTCGGCGAATATTCGATCCAACATTACGGTCATGTATTTTGAAACATAATCACTGCAATGTATATACCCGCATCATGTCATAGCCGGTGAGCATATTAAGTGAAAATGAAGAAAATAAACGACCTTATTCCCTTGGCCTCGCCTGCAGCAGCAGCCCGTGCTTTTTCTGGTTTGCATGCGGACTTGTATAACTAGATTTACTTCTGCTAATGAAAGGAGCAACGACCGATGGGTGTTAGTTTTTCTTCTCGGGGGTCAGTCCGTTGAAACTTTCAGTAATGTGCAACTGCAGAATGAGGGATATTTTCAAGTTTTGGCTATGGAGCGCGTTAAGCCTGTGTGTTTGTCTTCCTCAAAGTTTCCGCTTTTTTGTTTTTGCTTGTTAAGAAAGTGAGTGTCTCGGTTCATATAGTCGCACAGTTGTTCTTCTCTAGTTGATTTGAACAAATTGCGAAATTGGATGGGTTCCTGTTGTGCCTATCGACTTTTGCGGCAATGACGAAATGTAAAACCCTTACCATTAGATAGATCAGAACTTCATTTAATGGGCTTAAAGGTAGTCAACTCAACTGCACCATAATTTTTATAATTTCGTTTGATTGTGCAGGATTCCTCTTATGAAGAGATATAAAATATAATCGAAAGTTCAAGACGTTCCTCACTCTTTTTGCGACCAGCATATGCTTTATTCGCAAAGTTGCTCTCGGCTTATATAATCTCTTCCTGCATGTCTCTAGTAATTATTAAGTTTTGGTCATACAAATCTGCCAAGATAAGACTGCTTCTCGCAGTATCATCTTTTTAAACATCTATGAACTATACTGGTAAAACGGTAGAAAAACAGTCATTTAGCGCCCAATCTGACCATGTAATTTCATGAACTAAGGTGCAGATTCAGAGCATGGCCACACAACCACAACAAGTTTGGGAGACGTAGACGTCCTTGCCTAGGTGCATAGAACCTGTCCATCAGCTGATTGCCTCCTAGCTTTTCCTTCTATAACATGCCACTAAGAAAAAACGAAGTATCCGGTCAGAATTTGCTTATGTTTCATCTCATTCTCAGTTCTTCATCGCTAGCTCATCAGGATTTGTAGGAAATGTAAACATTCGTCGTTGCGCAGCTGCATTTGTTTTTCTGCTGGTCACGCAAGCTTTTCTTTTTCATCATTCCTCGGTCCTTATCTTGCGAGACCTTTTGAGAATGTTTTCGAATACAGCTGTCATCCTTCGTCTGTACCCTCATGAAACAAGGTCTTTGGTTCGCTTTTTATATAGATGATGGTAACGAATGTGAAACGATTTTCAGGGTACTGCCATGTCGCCAATTTTGCCGCAGAGCTCATTCACTGTACATACGGGAAACTTGAACAATTACTTGGAGGTAAGCATAATTACCAGCTAGTTGTTGTCCTGCTTTTTATGGCAGTTTCTAATGTTTTTATTTTTTGAGTAAATTTCTTATCCTGTTTTAATTTTTCTGGGCGAATATTTTTCTATCTACTTTAGCCTCCCGTTTTTTAATAGAATTTATCAAGATGTCCTGGATTCTTGTTACTTTGATTTTTGCTGATTAGAAATGTAAGACCTTGAAAATAGCTACAAGATTTGAAGAGCTGCGCATCTTATTCACTTGCGAATCAAACAAAAATGTGCTCAGTTTAAAAAATATTCTAGTGCAAGCAATGTCAAGGTGAGGAATCGATAAAATCTGAAGTCTTGATAGCGTTTGCTCCTTCTCATGCGAACAGATAAAACTTCAATTTTTGACGTATCTTCAGTGAAAAATCAATCGTTGTGAGGATAGCCATACCAAACTGTGCGTGGCAACTTAAGGGAACGGCCATAGGTTGCCGACAACGGTTGCCGAGGTTGTGGGGTTGCCGAGGTTGCCGGCGTTGCAGTCGTTGTAAGACCTCATGATAACTTCCATGTTTCGCGAGCTCTCTAAACTGTCTCTGACCCCGGCAACGCCGGCAACACCAACAACTTCGGCAGCGCCACCAACCTCGGCAACCATTGCCGGCAACCTGTGACCGTTCCCTAGGCCAACCTCTAAGAAAAACTAGTCTGTTTGTTTTGTTCCGTTTGATTCGAACAATTTAGCTAGTCACTCGCCGGCACAAAAATTCGTCTGCTGAGATATGTGCGGCCTTCAAGCTTCTCGCTGCAAAGAAGACGGTTTTTCGGAAGGCAGGAAACGTCTTTTCCCCCACTACGGAGAATTTACAGCATCCAGAGATTGATGTGAAAACATCGCTAAAGGTGAGATATCAGTGATCTCCAATGTTTTCAAACTTTTCCTGCTCAGGTTTGTCTAGCAAAATTCTGTGCAGACGACATACGGGAAGCAGTTCGTGTCACTTTGGAAACCTTACAACTAGGGACTCTTTCTCAACTTATCATTTCGTTCCCTTATGACGAGTCAGTGGTACGTCTTTGTCTTTTTTTACCTGTTACTTTGTCAATATGCTTTTCATACCCTTTTCCTTTTTTTAAACAACATTTTGTGAATATTGAATTTGCTACAGAGCGCTTTTATATCATCATTGAGATGTATAGTTTCAAATCATGCCGCAACAAGTTATTCTTTGTCTGGGGAACTTAATGAACCTAGTGACGACGTGTTTTAAGTTTTGCACATTCCCGTCTATGACTGGGAAGTAAAAGGGCCCAGTAAAAAAAATATTGAAGCTACTTTGCATGCTATCTGGTCAGCACTGAAAACATGGCTCTTACTGAGAAATGTAACAAAATGGCGCGCATAAGTTGGAATCAGTCTTCGGCTTTCCAGCATACTTAATGAATTTTCTAGAGGCCACAACCTTTTGAGTGATGCAGTATCCATAAATCTTCGAAGTCGATCAGGCACGAGCTAGAGGTCATCATAACATCCAAAATGCAAATGCAAATTCCGGTTCTCACCTTTGAGCGGCGTACCTTCAAATTGCAAAGCTTTGGGCCCTGGCCAGACTTCCCTCAAAAGCGACCAAGGCCCGTATGCACGTACATCCCCGCGGGGAGGGGAGGGGATCTGAGAGGGGAAGCGTCATATCTCGCTAGGCTATGTATCTTTCTTCTTCTTTCTCCGTCTTGCTTTTGAAGGTTCTCATACACTGATACTTGCGCATAACGGATGCCAGGTTACTGCCATACAACATTAGATATTCACTATTTTGTCTGATCCCCTGGGAATCCCCAGGGGATCACTTCACATTTTCAAAGTTATTTATCTTCCTGAAAACTCGATGAAAATGCTCCAAAATCGTACTGAGGATATACGACAGCACTGCTAAACATGTTTATGGTAGCGATGAGTGAAATTTCAAGATATCAAAATCTTCGATGAACCGCTGCTCGCGAGCCAGGGATTATCGAAAAAATCAAAATCTTCAGATCCCATTTCTTCTGTCGAAAACATGCCCAGCAGTATCGTAGTATATCTTCAGTTCAATTTTGCAGCGTTTTCATTGATTTTTCAGGAAGAAAAATGACTTTGAAAATGTGAGGTGATCCCTGGGGATCCCCAGGGGATCGGAAGAAATAGTGAATATTTAATCTTGTACAGCAGTAACCTGGCATCAATAATGCGCAGGTATAAGGGTATGAGAACCTTTGTAAGCAAGATAGTGAAGAAGGAAGAAAGATATCTGAAGCAGCGAGATATGGCGCTTCCCCTCTCAGATCCCTTCCCCTCCCCGCGGGGATGTACGTGCATACGGACCCAAAAGCGTCCATTTTCTAACCTTTCCTCACTCTCACTCATCTCTCCTCACACGAGAAAGTGAAGAGACCAGAGAAATTTGGGCACTTTTGGGCGCTTTTGTGCGAAGTCTGGCCAGGGCCTTAGTGGATTGTCTTCATCATCTTCAAAGTCCGGTACAGATCCCGGTAAAAATCTTGCTTAGGATGATGTTGTGAGTAGAGTAGGCGCCATCTGTCTAGTCACCTCACCTTGACTGCTCACAAAGGCACTGACTTCTTATTCGGTAATCCCAAGATAATCTCTTTCCACTTTTGAAGTGTTTTTTGCCGAAAACTTACCCTGGTCGGCTATAGTCGACTTAACATTCAATGAAATCATGATTCGCTCTTATGGAGCACGCGCGGCGGGAGGTGATTAGACAAAAGACGCCTACTACACATAAGTTCGCCTGTCTAGTGAGGTTGAAAACATAAACTTTTAGGTTAGAGGAACTACATTATTTTCCTTGGGTTAGTATAATACTTCAAAGCGCTTACATACATGATGGCATGTAGGACGATGGCTCGCAAGATGAGAAGTATTCTTGCCCATGATAAGTTTTTGAGATTGGCGAGAGTGACTTATCTACAAATCTGTACCTCTTACTGGAGCAAATCGTTTTCCTTTTATTGTGAAAGGCAAAAACCGAAAATGTCGAAAATGTAGGGCAGATGATAAAAAAATGCAGAATAATTAGAGAAATGCATGGATCTTTTTCAAATTAGTCGATTACCGCTACTATAATTGCACTGTCATCTATCCATGTCTTATCCAAAGGTTTATGTCAGCCATAACAGCGGACATCTCTCTGGGTCACACCACTCACTGAGAGTAAAACATCGAGAAGTTATAACAATTATATTTGCTCGTTTTCTGTTAAGATGTATTTTTTGATAAAGAATTATTGAAGGACTTAACAGACGATATCTGGCTCCAGAAAGTGAAGGACATATGGGAGGCAGCAGAGGACTTAGTGGAAAAGGATATTGTTCATACTATAGGTTAGTTTTCAAGCCAAGTGCTTGCCGTGCAGAATAAGCTTATTGCATCTTGAATTATCACTGCAATTCTTCAGCTTTTAAGGAGTGTCTGATCTCGACGTTGATAGGCTGCGATTGTTGTATGATGCTGCGAAGGAACATCCACCAATGATCGATCACTATAGTATTGATGGATGTTGTGCGGTAAATTTTTTTATGATCTTTGAATATTTGAGAGATTTTGTGCTGTTCAGGTGCCAGCTGAGTTGGTGGAATATGCTAAAAGTCATGATATCCAACTCCTCACTCATAATGATCCAAGAAGTCTGTGCCTGAGTGATGAGGTAGCATACCAGTTTAAATAAGAATTTAATGCTGTATCAACTCAGTTTTTTAGATGTTGGAAGCTACAGATCAAATAACAGGCTCGGGAAAAAATCTATCCACTATGTGGGCTGCAAGGTATAGCCTTCGTGCACTCTTGTTTTTCCTTACTTGAATTGCAAATCAGGTATACGATATGGATCCGAAGTCGCTCGGTGATGGCAGCAAAAGGATATCTCGTTCACTACAATAGAAACTAGCTATATTTGATGTGCAATGCTGTTGAAGCTTATCATATTTTCACAAGAGTTGTAGTAATCTCCACATATCCGTACGTACCATGACGCGTGCGCCCCAAAAAATCTCATGCGAGTTCAGAAAAACATCAAAGTTATATTTATTGCTTGTTCATTCTCTAATAAACTCCGGTGTATTTATTTTGTGAGATGAATGTTGAAAGAATAAAAAGTAGAATTTTACATGATTTTACGGAAATACATAGAAAATACAAATACATAGATCTTTGTGAAAACATCGATTAAGTATACGGCTTCTAAGCGGAAGAGATGGTTATAAAGATGTTGTCAATATTTCTGAATGTTTTCTATTTTCCATTTTACACCTTTCAATGGCGTAGGTAGTTGACGTCAAGATTGTCTCACCCTTCTGAGGCGAGCGATCCACACTGGCAAGAGTTAGTGTGGAATAGAGCAAGCCTTGCTTCCATGTCACATCACAAAGAAAATTCAAGGGCTGTTTTTACCCGGCGATTGAAAGCACGTTAATCTGAGAAGCGTATCTGTGAGGTTTAAAAAAAGTGTCAAAATGTAGCAATCAAGTTTTTGAGAACATTAAAAAAAACGGGTGCATGTCGCGAAAGGCGCGCGTTTTGGCAGTTGACATTGATAGGCTAGGTTTGTACTCTGAAAGAAGAAAATTTTTATGCTTTGAATGTTCGTAAATTTGTTAGAAGTTGTAGGGGAAGGTCATGTAGCTGAACTTCAGAAGAAAGACGGAAGATTTGAAATACTTTCCTGGTTCTCCTATTTGGTTACAATCGATCGATAAGCGCCTTCCGACAGTGTCACAGAACTAGTGACTCGAACAAATTTGGTGCTGGAGTTTTCAACTTTCTCGGGTTTTTTGTTTCCTTGAGCTTCTTCTTCTTCTCGCACGGCAATACTTCAAGTGTTTGTACTATCTTAATCCTACACCTATGAACAGAAGCTATTGGTTTGTTTTGCATTATAGATTTGAAGTGAAGCTAGTCTCAATATGCAATTCAGGTCCGCAAGAGCTTCAAAGGCAAAAGAGCTATGAATACTAGAATAGGAGGTATGTTTCCGTTGGCTTTTCTCAGAATCGTAATACTGTTTTGTTTCAAGGACAATATCTGAGATTGTACAACGCAAACTGTATGGTTTTTCTGATGCATGTTGGCAACTCTTGACGGAGAACTCATACGCAAAATTAGACTGAAAAACGAGAATTACAGGAAACTCACTACGTTGGAACGTTAGGCTTATGGAACACCTTTTGTTTCGGAACACCTTGTATATTCCTTTCCCTCAGACACTCGCACCGGCCGGCGTCCGTTCGACGGCCGGCTGGTGGGACCACAGGTGATTTCACTCAGCCGCGTAGTCTACGACCACCGGCCGGTATTCGGACGGCCGCCGGCCGGAAAGGTACGGCCGCGATACGAAATGGCCGTGTGACGCGGTTTCTCTTTTTCCGTATTTATTTCGCTCTGCCGCCTATCCTCAACACAAGCAAATACAAATCCGTATGAATATATTTATTGTAACTGCATCATATAGGGAAACATACATAAATGAGATTGAATAATAGCGTAAAGTCTCATACAACATGCAACTAGCGCTACAAATTTGGACGCATCTTTTTGTACACGGAAGACGAGGTTTTCTTCCATAGTACCATCCATTCGCGACAAGGGCTCGCATATCGTCCTTCTGCTGATTCTGGACTGAAAAAAAGTTCACTTTTGTATCATGTAAATGCCACATAGCAGACGATCTGCAAATGAGATAAGCTACCCTCGATATCAACCCATATGTCTTCCCTCAACATGACGTGAATTACATGGATTTACATGGATTGGTGAGGCGCCACCTCGCTTCAAGCTTGCGCCACGCGTTGCGTGCGCCTCTTTGGCATGGCGTGGCAAGAAGAACAACATTATTAAGCCTGGTCCATCTTATTTAGTGCACCAGGTCACGCCAAACGATGCGCCCGCAATGTGGCGCAAGCCGAAGCGAGGCGGCGCCTCACCAATCCACATAATCCACGTCATTGAAGGAAGACATATGGGTTAATATCGAGGGTACTTACAAATGATCCCATTAACACCAAAACTTACCGACGGTGTTATATATGACTGGGCAGACTAAATCAAAAAGCTCAAGAATTGTAGCAGACAAGTAATGAACGTTGTTTTCCCTGAAACACACAAGGACTAGTTCCAAATTTTTGATAAGAACGCACCTGTCTTGTGGAGTCTATAATATACTAGGAGTTAGGCGTAAGGTCAGTAGTCTTGCAGCAGAACACAAACTAGATAGATTCCAATTCCCATAGAAATGTGTGACATGTAGTACACACGTAATCCATGAATGCATAGTGCTGAGATACATAAAGAGTTAGTCGAAAGGTCATATGCTCCATCATGGGTAAGGATGATAAACAGCGAGTACAAGCAATGGTGCGCTGGTTGCATAGCGCAAGATCTCAATACCATGCATATCGCATTCGTCTCCTGAAAAAGATGGTTATGAAACGTGCCCATTCGTTCTTTTTTGTTTAGTCAAGAAGCTGAGCGAAATTCAAGCCTTGTACCCCTCAGTCAGTATGTTCCAGCTCTGCGTGTCACTTCTTTATCGCCATACAAGACAAGCAACAAATCTGAAAAAGGCGCTACAGATGTCATTGGGATTTTCTTTTGATTGTGAAAAAGAGGGCGGTATTAGCAAAGACAGAGTAAGATCACTACGGAATTCTAGGTATTTTTGAGTGACAAGCATACAAAACCTTCTTCTAACGATAAATTACGTAAACAAGACATGAATGAAGTAGAAAAATGGCGCTTAATCATAAACGAGGAGAAGTAGAGCGTTTGCTTACGCGGCTCAATCATGCAACTTTCAAATCCCGTTCACTTCCCGCGACATGGCAATGTTACCGGCTGGCCCTCCGTTCGAGCGGCCACCAGCCGGTAGATTTCTTTGGAGCGGTCGCCGGCCGGTATTTAGCTCCGCCCAGATTTAAAGAGCGGCCGCCGGCCGGAAGGCCGTCGTCGGACGGTCGCCGGCCGGTGCGAGTGTCTGAGCCTACACGGAAATACAGAGATACGTGCAGACCATGAGCAAGCCGGAGCCCTGTACAGAAGTGAAGACAGTATAGATCGTTTGTAAAATCGTAGCGACGGATTTGACTGCGGTCTTTGCGCCCACAGGAGCAAAAACTCATACAAAACGGATATCACTTCAACTCTCAGCTCAGTCTCTTCCAATGTCTAAATATTGTCATACGTAAGCAGAAAAACCATTTGTGTAGAAGAAAATAAAAAATGCGGTTGTTGTGAGGTGCGTGCGTGTCGCGCGCGATCGAGCCATCGTCACGGTTTTTCGAATGCCCTATACAGGCTCAGGCATCGGTCATACGCTGCGTATAGTCGGCGTTGTTAGGAATAGTTTTTGGAAGCAAACTTTGATGGCAGCAACTAGCGGTTGCAGACAAAAGTGCAATACAGGTAGCCGGATCTCCGCCAAGTATGTTGCACCAATTGTTACCGGCCCTTAGAAAAGAAGCTAGTGGGATCCTTCGCCGAAACTTCAACTGCAAGGGGGCGTAGAGGGGGTGGGAGGGGGTGGGGAAGAGAGAGAAGGGAGTAGACGTTTTTGATTAGCATATGAAAAAGGCATGGTGATCCGAAAAATTTGTTCAGGAGGGGGGGGGGGGGTGGGGAGGGGACAGGAAGTTCCTCCGAAAGATTGTGCTTGGCTCTAGCCATTCCTTTCAAAATATTTTTTGGAAAATACTTTCGAAAGTTAACGGGCGTATAAACCTCAGTTTTTTGGAGTGTGGCGTCAGCTAAGTTGCAAATTTTTTTTCGTAACGCTATTCAAGTTATCGCAAATGTCCGAAAAGTATTCTAATTACTTATATTTACAATGCCATGCACTCCGTAACTATGGCGAGCATCCGAAAACTGTGCGATCTGGATGTTATAAAAACCTTCAACAGTAGCTACGACTCCAAAGATTAGGCTTCTTGATGACTTCGAGAATACTAACCCGAGATCCTTTTCAGGGCTTCAAATGTGTACAATTATGACGAGCGCATAAATATCCTAAAATGTCTATCACTTTTTGGACGTGGAAATAAAAATATATACCAATTTGAGCATCGAACGTTAACGGAAAGCCGCCTTTGTTTTTTGCCAAGCGCTCCTAGATGCTGAGGAGCGTCTTGGAGCGAAAAGAGATCAAGTAAAATCAATGGTTATGGCCTTTCCAACGCAAATAAAGAAGTGCTGAACGGGTACAATAGAAAAAAGGTTTTCCATGCATAAAGTGCTCCGATATCCAACGCTGAGCCATTTGCGCAATTTTGGAGGGTGTACTTCATTTTAGCCAAAAACACTCATAACTCAGCGTCTAGAGGCGCTTGGCAGATAGTAAAGACATTGGAATCGGCGTTTGATGCTCTTCAGATTGGTATATAACGAATCCTCCCCTTGTCAGTTCTCTCACAGCATGAAGGGAGCAGATTGATCCAAGAGTTGGTTGCTGAAAATCACAGTTTCAAGTGCTAAAATTGCGAAAAATCACTTAATTAGCAAGGGTTTTGATCCCTCTCTTAAAAGTGTAGCCATCGCGACTTTATTAGTTCTAACAAGTAGGTAATGTATTATCAAATAGTGAAAGAACAGGGCGACCTAAATATGCATCGTCAAAACCACAAGTTCGAATGTTGATATTGCGTGGGTTTCTTCCAAAATTTATACTCTCACCTTATGTGTGGAAATGGCAGCCAATTCGACGCTAGTGATTTGAAAGCTGTAAATCTTGAGTGTGAAGGTGTATGATGTTGTACGTCAACGTTGTAGGTCTTAAGCAGTGAGTTTTGCCCTGAAGAACTGATTTAGACAAGCCCAAGGGACTCTGAGCCGTGCTCATCCTTACCTAAAAGATTTTGTTTGTGGGAGAGCGACCATTTGCGAGTACAGTGGGCAGCTGAGATGCCTGCTCGAAAAAATTAGTCCGTCTTGTTCTCATAAAATTACCGTACATAAAAGTCTGGTGCATTGACAACGAAGACTAACTTATGGTTCTCCAAATCACATCTCATTGCACAAACTGTGCTGAAGGACAAATCTTTAGATGACAAAACAAAAACGGCCGCGCCTCTCATAGTCTATTTCATATTGCTTGTCCGGAAAGTAGTGTTGCATAACTACCGCCAGAGTGATGACGAAGAATAGTGAGTGAGGTATCATTTGATAGCTCTACAAGTGGAGTACAGAACACCACGGAAATTTCGTTCCAACTGAAATTTGAATCCAAAACATAAAAAAAATTACAGACACTTGGAACATCGTATCTCTGTCCATAAATATTAGGTTGTCCGGAAAATAATGTCGCATAGCATCCTACCGCGATAGAGTGACCACAAAAATTATTGAATAGGGCATTATTTGATAAAGCGAAGCGAGCTCTACAAGCTATTTCACAAATCTCCGCGAAAGTCTTGCTCCACCTGAAGTTTGACTCAAAAATATAAAAAATTTTAGATACTCGAAAAATCGTATATCCGTCCATAGACGTTTTAGTGACCTCCAATTGACACAGGCATGTACTTTCCACATCAAAGATTCACCCGTATACTTTGTGGTATTTTTCCATGGCTCAGGACCAACAAAAATAGGACAAAAGCGCGAGCATGGCGTTTTTTTTTTCGGGTTTTTCTGCAAAAAATTTGTCTTTTCTCGAAAACTTGAGCTTGTGTAAAGCTGAAAATTTATGGTTATACTCCCAAAGATCCATACTACAGAATCGTCCATTTGAGAGGAGCTCGGGATTGCTTTGGCAAAAATATGCAAAATTTTGTTTTCTCAATTTCCAGCCATGAAAAAATCGCGAAAATGTGCATACGAGTGTCTCGTATAGTGAGTCCATGCTTGAGCAAGATAGCCCCAGCACTTTCCGAACGAAGATACGATTTTTTTTGTCTTTTTAGATCTTTTGTGCCTTATGAAATTTGGCTCCAAACTTCACGCAAATCAAACGTGGCGCGAGGGCTTGAACTTCATTTTGTAGGGCTTGTTTTGATTTATCGGTTGCTACCCCATTTACTTATTTTCGTGCTCACCCTGCCGCGATATTGCATGATGAAACACGATGTGACATTATTTTTCGGACAACCTAATATAACAAGAATCTCAATTGGCACAGGCATGTACTCTTTACAATGAACCTTCTGTACAGTTTGTGAGATTTTCCCATGGTTAGAACTCAAGAAATAAAAATAAGTCAAAAGTACAAATATGTAAAGATAAGTCATTCGTAACTTAATATGTGTAGTGCACACCAAGCACGCTAACTGACGAACAACAAAACTAGAACCTGCTCATTTCCAGTAATTTCTGCTTGTTTCCTTGTCTCTTTTGTTTTTCTTGATTACATGTTAGTCGATAGAACACATTTGTACACTTTGTTAGGCTAAAAAATGTTTCACTGGAAAGTTACCAGTAAGGGTGCCGTCGCACATAGGGCTTAGTGTGCAGCCTCACATATTAAGTTACAAATGACTCGAGGTTAGAGCTTTTCGGTTTTTGGCGAGAAGTTGTATTTTTCTCAAAGAATAATTTTTGTAAAAAGATGAAGTTTCATGCTGCTTTTTTGCTTCCAAATGCTTCCAAATCTAAACCTATTGGAAAGCTCAGGACTGTTTTGGCAAATTATGCCAAATTTCAATCTCAATTTGCCAATTTTCTCAATTTCTAGCCATGAGAAAAACAAGAAACTTTACGAGTGTCTGATGTGGACAGTGCATGCGTGAGCATTTGCGAATTCCTAGTGTTTTTCTTGAAGTGGATCCGCTTTTTCAAAGTTATTAAGCCTTTAGTTCCTTTTGGAAAATTTGACGCAGCAAACCTGGCGCAAATATTGAAGCTCCATTTTGTAGAGCTTGCTTCGGTTTACAGGTTCGTACCCAGGGGTCCGGCACAGATAGTCTGGGGTCAAAGTGGACTTCGTTTCTGAGGTTAGAAGCAACAGAGATATCGTTTTTATACGGTTCTGGGCGGAGCGCAGAGAAAAAATGACAAACATGTCAGGTCTTACGGTTTGAACATGTTGTTTCGCGAGCGCGCGAAATTCAAATGCAAGACTCAAACAAACAAATGGCTTGTTTACAGCGCACAAACAATCACATGGTTCCGAATTTGGGCTATGAGTATACAATATTACTCCAAACTATGCTATGTAAAAAGTTCCCAAAACTTATGTGTCCTAATATCCGTTCTCGAATTTGTTGTTTTTTAGACCAACTACCAAACCAACTGGGTTGGTTCGGAGCATAGATATCGGAGAGTTCATATAAGTTTTAAGCCTTTCTGATTTGGACGACTAGAACGCTCAAAAGTGTCATATAGTAAAGAGAGGGAATCAAACGAGCAAACCACCGAAAACCTCTTCTCTTTTTTTGAGCAAAAAATAGGTGTAAACCCACGCGTTGATAGATATCGCGCCCCAATCACATGCGCTGTCCTTTACTATGTGGCGAAAATTGCATCGCCAGATTGTTGAGACCACAGTTTTGGTTGGCTTAGGAGGTTTTCGACATTCTGAACACTAAAATGGTACCCTACTCAAGACATAGCCTTTAATCAACTCAGAATTTTTTTTTTTGCTTTTTGGGTATATTAGATACCTCAAGATGCGCCGTTTTCGCATTTTCATAATAACAATAATAATAATAATAGATGATGTTAACCTATAACACTATTCAAAAACCCCGTTTCGTTCCTCTCCTGAGACGGAGTATTGTGTTGTTTTTGCCACCCCGGAATTCTTCAGTAAGGAAGGATGGCGAAAGTTAAAAAAAATTGACTCTTTCTATGTAGAATTGTTGTTATAATTTATAGTTCAAATGTTTGTTTTCCAATATTTCATTTTTGATAATTTTTGCTGTCGTTTATAGGGTTAATCCTGAGTGTTTTGTAAAAGAGATAATTTTTGTTAATTTTTGAACTCAATGAACTTGATTGTTATGTTGGTTCAATAAAGGTTACTCAACTGATTTTTCAACGGACTTCGTAAATTTTCGCGAAGTCATGTGGTATGTCGTTCCAGAAGTGCTCCAAACAAACGCGTGCCGGCCTGTTTGTACCCCATTTATGTACCGCGATAATGCATGATGGAACATGATGCAACATTATTTTGCGGACAACCTAATACAAATTGGTTATTTTTCTGCTGAGAGGTGGAAGCAACAGCAAACGAGTCATAGTATAGCGAATGAAACAAGGAAACAAATTTACTTGAAAAAGCAAACTAAAATTCCTATCGTATCATAGTACTTAATGTTTGGTTCTCTGCTTCCTTCGCTGGTTCTTATTTCTTCGTCTTGTACGCCTTCGCCTTCATAATAATAAGCTTTTGAGTTTTCTTCGTCTTTTCGACCGCATCCGAGCAATTTCGATTGGTTTATTTTCTGAAGAAAAGTCAATTCAAATTTCTATCTCACAGTTGGAGTCCAAGTGTATTAATTTTAGTCCAAACAATTGATGCAATTACAAAATTCTTATTGCTGCAGCAAAGTTAGAGACTATTATTTAAATTTTTTTCTTAAGTTCACCACTAACTATACACATTCCGTTCTTTTGAATTGTGAGTGCAACTGAGACAGACTGAAACTCGAATTGAGCTTTTCTCAAAATGTTGTTCTGAGGAGCGAAATAATAAATTCGAGCGACGTTTGTAGTTTTGCTTGACTGAAAGAGTGCAAATTTTCATTAAATCGCTTAGAAGGTAACGAAAGCATTTTAGAATTGGCATTTCAGCGCACATCTAGTGAAATGTGTCTCATTATAAAATGATGAGGCAAAAATGGATACCTAGTGGTCGGTTACGGCCCAGGTATCCTTCTCTTGTGCGTTTGAAAGTGTTTAATTGAGAGAGTGCTTGAACAAATGAGACAGCCGCAGAAATTTTTGAACAACGATACGATTATTCAGATTTTTTGAGCGTCTGGCACTTTTCAAACTTTGGCTTCAAACTTTATGTGGGTCAAACTTCATGCATATGCAGTGGGGTACTGAGGAGAGGGCGTGCCCCCTTTTCCCCTCCCCCAAGAATGGGTCATGAAATTTCTAAAAGTTACTTACATGAGTTATAAAAATGTGCAGATGACTCGTTAATCATAGTGAATAATTACAATAGTTAATTTTTTACAAATTTAATTTAGCCTTTAAAAAAACATTTTCGGGGGCGTGGCGTCAGCCAACTCTCCTTTTTCTGAAATTTTGGGGTGGGCCTACGAAAATTGTAGAAAGCATACCAAAAAATTTTTCTGAGTGCGTGGCTAACGCCAAGCCCTTTCATCCGAAACAATTTTTTGTTGCCCCCCCCCCTCCCCCAGACAGAAATCCTGGATACGCCACTGACATGTTTGGGAGTTGTCCTTGTAGAGGCTGATTTCCTTTGGCGAGTAATAACCCGACAGTTACTTAGAATGTAAAGAGACTATGTCGCAAAGGTAAGAAGTCAAGGTTGAAAAAACCACGAGACAACCTAAGAGTCTGCAGCCATTAAACCAAGATCACTCGAAAAATCAATATGCGAATTATTGACAGCAAAGATTCATCGACTGAAAAGACTATACTTCTTTGAACCCACGTTTTTCACTATAATCGAAAGTGATGAATGTGGGCAAACAAGAATATCAATGCCTTACCAGCCGAGAATCTTCATCGGCGAACCACCATTGTGCAGCCTCTGGGAAGTGCTCGCGAGGGTCCCAGCGCTCACTAAATGGATAGTTCCTAACTAATGTTGTGTTGATTCGAAAAAAAAAACTTTTTCAACGTACTAATACACAAGATCTAATATACGACTGTTTTCTTTCTTGTATCTACCATGACGGAGTGCTTCCTTGAGATTTTCATTACTCATTAGCAGATAATCGGTGGCATTATCTTGCAGTTCACGTCTATACTAAAATACAATTTTTTACAAGGTATTCATATTTCATAATTTATTGAAGTGATACCAATTTGGTTGAAACTATTACATTACGAGACGGGGTCATGCTGTCTTGCCGTAAATGGTATAAATGCAGCCGATCTCTCAGTTTAATCGTTTATACGGAACTGGGAAATAAGCAACTAATCACACGTCATGGTTGCTTCGTTCTTAAGGGAAATATACAAACTTACCTCGAATCGAAAATAAATGTACAGGGTGTCCCAAAAAAATGTGCACACTGTTTGATTGTAAATAACTCTCTTGTAGTGAAGTGTTTCGAGAAGCTTTAGGTACCATTTTGTAGAGCGAGGTTCAACTTAGACTTACAGTGTAGAGCGAATCGCCGGTCTTTCATTCTTACTGTAGGAGTACGGTAGAAACTTCAAACATATGGTGTCACTGTGAAAAAAGGGGCCGTTTCAAAAATTTTCAATAAAATGTGGAAATTTGTGTAATAGGGTTTTTATGGATCCGGAGTTTAATACCCAACTCTTCACAAGGTTGAGAAGCTTTCTAAACGGTGTAACACTTTTTAGGTACACTTAAAAAACGTCTGCTGCTGCTTACCTCGCATAATTTTTTAATGAAGCATTATGAAGAGTTGCGAACTTCACAATTAGAATCAGCAACTCTATTTAGCCCAGCGTGAGAGTTTTCAGATTGTTTTGGTTTCTTTTTGGAACAAAATATGGCCTTTCATGGCTCAAAACCCTCTTCAAAGTTTCTACCGTAATCTTACAGTAAGAATGAGAGATCGGCGATCCGCTCTACACTGTAAATCTAAGTTGAACCTCGCTCTACAGAATGATACCTAAAGCTTCTCGAAACACTTCACTACAAAAGAGTTACTTACAATCAAACAGTGTGCACATCTTTTTGGGACACCCTGTGTATCACTGCGTATATCGAACGCTTATCATAGATCTGCTTTCGGTTCTGGCGAAACAATTCTGCGAGTGAATTTATGTGCAATTGAAAGCCCAATATCAAGCCACAAGTGGCAAAAAAAATTGTGAAAAGCTGGGCAAATGCATTTGAGAGTGAGTGATTATTTTTTACAGCAAGTTTACAAACCACAAGGAAGGAACACAATAGAAATTTACATAGGGCGCAGCTTTCCGCTAATTTTATGTCACATATTCGACAGATATGGACCTTTGAATACCCATAAACTTCTTTCGGAGGGTTGTTCCGCAGGAAAAAAGCAGATTTGAAATTGGGTTTAAAGACAAGTCTCTAGTGTTACAATCTCTTTGCAATTTGCCGAGAAATTCGTATCCTTTCTTTGTTAGATGTGAAAGTCACACCAGCCTGGAGCGCTATGCATCAATCGCCCGTCCGGACGGGCGATTGATGCATAGCACCCCTGATTTCACCTTTCATAGATCCATCGATGGCAGTATCGACAAAAACTTAATTAGTAGGTTTAGAAGGAACACAATAGAAATTTACATAGGGCGCAGCTTTCCGCTAATTTTATGTCACATATTCGACAGATATGGACCTTTGAATACCCATAAACTTCTTTCGGAGGGTTGTTCCGCAGGAAAAAAGCAGATTTGAAATTGGGTTTAAAGACAAGTCTCTAGTGTTACAATCTCTTTGCAATTTGCCGAGAAATTCGTATCCTTTCTTTGTTAGATGTGAAAGTCACACCAGCCTGGAGCGCTATGCATCAATCGCCCGTAAGTTACCCGGACGGGCGATTGATGCATAGCACCCCTGATTTCACCTTTCATAGATCCATCGATGGCAGTATCGACAAAAACTTAATTAGTAGGTTTTCCGCTTATCTGCAAAAACAATGAGCATAGGCTTATTTTCACGAAGCCAGCCTTTTGAATGTGGACGAGTGAACAGTTTCAGGGCGCAAAGTCGCTTTGTGTCTCTGCGAGCTCAATAGTAAGGACGCACTCTATCAAAGAGCGGGCAACTTTTCAATCTTTGTTTTGTTCACATCATAACCTCGCAGTTGTGTGCTGGCATGCCACCTTCACATAGCACTAAAAAATTCATAAGCCTTGACCTTGCCCAATTAGTGCCTTTAGGGATTGAAACTAGCACCTTAACTTATAAGGCGCAGATCTTCTCGATAAAGTACTTTCAAACACATTTCAACATGGTAATGATTTTAGGCGTAAGAAATCAATAGAAGAGCATTCTAAAAGATTTTTTGCGGAAGCTGGTATAACAGCTAGGTAAGCTTAGAAAAAAACAGGTGTAGACCGAAAGGCAAATTTGGCAAAGGGTGAATGCGACCAAGTATGAGGATCATTGGTGGTTCGATATTATGTAATCAAACAATGCCTTGCTAGGTCTAAAAAATTTGCTTCCTCGTTGTTACTAGTTACTTCGAGGTTTCACTGAAAGATGATGTGCAGGTGGTTACCTCATGTGTTATAAACTACGTTATGTATAGGTTTCAAGCAAACTACAGCCATTTCTAGTTATATGTAGTCTCTCTGAACGACCTTCCATAAATTATCTATGCTTGCAATGTACGCAGTGGGTGATTTGATAATTTACATGCAAACCACAGACAAACCTCAAAGTCTTTCTTCCAGAGTTCCTGCAGCTTGCGGATTAGTATGCATTGTTCTTCAGGGTGAAGTTGGACTGGGTCACTGCAGAACACACTTGCCAAGAACTGCAATTGCTTTTTGAAGATGCAAGATTATAGATCCGCATACTTTAGCAAATGTCCGTAACTTACCAAAGAAAATAGAGCAAAATGCTTGAATGCCATCCTTTGTATAAAACGTCATGAGTGCTTCCTTTTATAGCAGACTTCTCTGTCGTATCGTACAATGTGGGTTCGAGAGTGCATCCAACCTTCTGCAAAATAAAACATAAAAATAGCTTCGTCAATCAGATCGCTATTAATGTTTGCAAGAGATGATTACAATTGTACCTATCTTTTTATCGGCTCCCATATTTATGTGGAGGTGGATTGCGGATTTCCGTGATTTTAAGGACAAAAGAGGAGCTTAAAGGCAGCTTGCAGGCAGAACGACTTTTATTTTTCTGCCTTATCTAGGCCCTTACATGGCGCTGATTTCCAAATGTAGCACTCAAAATGCGTGAATTCTGTAACCCATTGACGGCGACGCCTAATTTTGCGTGGCGGCGCTATGGGACGACGCGATTTTGCACTGCACTTCCGGCGCGGCGAGTTTTGGATCATTCACAAAATGTAGAGTTGTTTTGTAAATAACAACAGTCATCTTCTTGGACGACAGAGTCTACAGATTCCAACAGTGCAAAAAATTGGAAAAAATACTGAGCTGTGGAATAAATATCAGACCTGGAAGGAATATGATTTTGCAAGGGGTGTGAACCATCGTTGTTCCTCATCGTCCCTGGCGGCAAAAAGTGCGTAGGCCACCGGTGGTTCACATCGTCGTCAAAAAAAGTTTAAAAAAATTAAAAATGCCATTTTTGAAACAATTCTTTAAAAACCGTGGACGAGTGCTCCTAATGCTATCCTTGTCGAAAGCAAGCATTAAAGGTAGACACTATCTGTTAGATTGATTTGCCATGTGGAAAAACGTCAGGGGCTGAAAGAGTTCGTTCAAGGGGCGGGAGGTGCAAGGGAATGGGCGTAGCCCTCTAGGCACGGCCCTTTTCTGCTTCGATTTTCTCCTTTTGCAGGGGTGTTCGAAAGTCGGATTTGCGCGATGGTTCTAGATCGAGGCCGTGGTACTCTGTTATAATAGTACCCGAAAACGTCCAAATCTGTCCGATCCTCGCCTTTAACGAGAGAGTGCGAAATAACTGCTACAACGCGGGGGTTTCACAAGTTTATCCTGAAAGTTAGAAAAGTCCGCAATCCCGCCTTTAGGAGGACGTGCGTTATACTACAAAGACCTCTCCGCCAAAGCTCGCCGCCATAGTAGGCACGCGCGCCGAGCTGGCTTACTGTATTCCGCACCCAATTTGCACCGGTGAGCCTGAGCCATGAGGCAATCGCGCGAACGCAGCGCCGTCAGCTCTGTCGCGCGGCGTCGCGCGCGATGTCGCGAAATTTACAAAAATTTACATGAAAATACTCAGAAAAATTCTTCTTTCAGATTTTAACGTGAGATATCGTCTGTCGCACCGCATAAGGTGAAAATTTCAAAAAAACTTGTTAATCTCCTGTTTCTTAAATTAATTTATGTTCGTTTATATTTCCAAATGAAAACAAAAGACTCGTTTAAAAACTCAGTGTTTCTTCAGTTTTCTTTTTTGTTTCATGTTTGTTTTTGCCATGGTATAGCTACTTAATTGTCACTGTAAGCTGTGACCTGTGGCCTAGATTGCAAGTTGAGGCTAGTAACACCGCGATGATGACCTGCGGAGTTAACTTATTAGGACAAAAGAAGGTAGCTGATGCCAGATTTTCATTCCTTTGACTTTATTTGAAAATGAACATGAATCAATAAGGAAACAGGAGATTAACAAGTTTTTTCAAAGATTTTTGCCTTATGCGGTGCGACGGACGATATTGCACGTTAAAATCTGAAAGAAGAATTTTTTCTGAGTGTTTTCATGTGACTTTTTGTAAAATTCGCGACCGCGGCGCGACGTCGCAACGCGACAAAGCTGACGAGGCTGCGTTCGCGCGATTGCCTCGTGGCTCAGGCTCACCGGTGCAAAATGGGTGCGGAATGCAGTAAGCCAGCCTGGCGCGCGTGCCGACTATGGCGGCGAGCTTTGGCGGCGAGGTCTTTGTAGTATAACGCCACGCCGCCCGCCTTTATACGTGAGAGCCGATGATATTAATATTTTGATAACGACTCTACTTTTTCTACAATTTTTCTGTCTCAACTATGGTACATTCCACTTCTCACATTTATCTCTTGTCACCTTCACTTTTGGAAGGTGTAGATGAAGTAAAGCTCTGAGGTGAGAATCAGGTTGCACTGCGATTGTCATAGGTTACTGACGCCGCATTCGGTTGATTGCTAACAAGCCTCTTAAGTGGTCCCTGAAATTTTCGGTGGAGTTCCCACTTTGATAGCAAAACTTTTCCCAACGAGAAACGCTTCATCAATGTATGCGAACATGTCGAAATGTTCGTGAAAAACAAGTAAAAGTAAAAACTTCTAAAAAGGTGCAATTTCGTCCGCAGTGCAGAATTGCGCTAAGGGTTCCCAAGTGTAGCTTGAGAGCGAAAGCTTATTTCCTCAAAGCACCTCTCTTACCGTCTTATTTGAACTTTCAAAGTTGCTGAAATCTAAGTAAAAACTCCAAATTTATTGAAATACTTTCAGGAATTACAAAAACTTTATTTTTTGACCTTTTCTAAACCTTATTTGTAAGACTCTGTTAAAGAAAAGAACTGTGACGTCGGTCTTCCACACTCTAGCTGTTACAGATGTTATATTCATAAGCTATTCCCTTGCAAGCTTTGACATTCACTGGCTTCAAACTTGGAGTGCACCCATACGCGCATAGCAGTGGCGGTCCCAGGATTTCGGACTGGGGGACGGGACAAAAATTTTTTCCAAGAAATGAATTTTTTGGGATGCTTCTCAAGGCCCAACCCCTGAAATCTAGAAACCCTCGGTCCGCCACTGGCGTATAGGCAATGTCACCCCGCATTGGCGGCACACTGGCTGAGGTCGCATGCAACGAAAAAGATACTCGAGGGCGGAAGCTGATTTGCAGCTAGAATTGTAAGTTGCACAGTTGATGGACTTGACGGAAGGTCAGGCTCAATATTTTGAGATCATTCAAGTGAAGCGAGCGTCGTGTGCTTTGATAACTTTAGTAAACTTTACAACTTTTCAGTAGATATTACTGGAGTATATGACACTCGCTCCGAGTTTCATACATGCTTCCAGCGATTAGAGTGCATATCTCACAACCGTCCGAAGCAATAAATCTTCATGAAATTTTCACGAAGCAATTGTACTGTGTGTATTTTTTGAGTTTTTTTTTTATAATTATCACCATTTTTGCTTTAAGAAACATAAGCATCACTCACGATAATCAAAAAATTACTCAAATGTGTATTGCTACCGGACTCGCATAGAATTGAACAGTATTGTAGGATTATTTGTTTATTTATTTGATACACTATGTTGTCAGACATGGAACAGCTATATATATTAGGTCGTCCCAAAAGTATTTTCGCTTTTTTTGAACAAGCGCCACAGTGCGCAGAACTAAGGTATCAGGAGCTCTTGGTAGCATTTGATGCAGTTTTTCATGCTCTTTCTGAAGGTCATCTCTATAAAGCTGATGCAACGAGCTCTCAGAAAATTGGTACAAACTGCAACTCATGCTTTGTACCAAGGTCAGGTTCAGCTATTTTTCTAAATTCTTGTACTGATTTCCCGAAAAAGTCCAAGTGACCTGTCGATAGAGCAAACAAAGTAGGATGCAATACAATTTTCGTTCGTTCCATAGCTTACTTTGAAAATTTTTCAAAATTAGTTTATAAAATTAGTTTATACTGGTCCCCCGAAGAAGTCCAAGTAAACAGCGAATATAGCAAAGAAAGTAGGATACAAAACAGTTTCAACCTCCTTTCCAGGGCTCCCCATAACTTTTTGACAGAATTTTGAACAACACCGTCGAATTTTAGAAGTTCCATACCAAACGCAGACTCGTCAAACTTCACTAAACTCTCGATCTTCGATACTTTTAAAGTGGATTAGGATTTAGCATTAATTTTACGAAACAAGTGAGCGTTCCGGGGTTCGAAATATTCAATTTCTAATTTGTCGCGTACAGCCTGGGGTTTCTTGAAAAGCATGAATTTTGTCGATTTTATCCTCCAAGACTTCTCGAATCAGGGACTAAAAACATGTCTAAGAAAGCGGAGAAAGTGCTGCGTCGAATAACACCCGAGTTGCTCGCCGGCTGTTGTTCTATGAGGTTTAAGTTGACCAAATATGGAATTTGATAGCATCGAAAGACTAATTTTAAAAAATTTTCAAAGTAAGCTATGGAACGAACGAAAATTGTATTGCATCCTACTTTGTTTGCTCTATCGACAGGTCACTTGGACTTCTTCGGGAAATCAGTACAAGAATTTAGAAAAATAGCTGAACCTCCTTGGTACAAAGCATGAGTTGCAGTTTGTACCAATTTTCTGAGAGCTCGTTGCATCAGCTTTATAGAGATGACCTTCAGAAAGAGCATGAAAAACTGCATCAAATGCTACCAAGAGCTCCTGTATACCTTAGTTCTGCGGACTGTGGCGCTTGTTCAAAAAAAGCGAAAATACTTTTGGGACGACCTAATACATTGTTTGAAGTAATGTATGGCGCAATTTGTGAGAGTCTTGAACAAAAAATTAGGAAAAATTCATACCTACGTTAAAAAAATCCTACGGATCTTTAAAATGCTCAAGCAGATTGCACAGCACATCAGACACTCATATGTTCCGTTGCTGTAATTCTTTTTCATCTAGAAATCGAAAAAACGAAAGTTCTTGTGCTTGTACAAAAACGAAGCTACGCTGTTCCCCACTCATGTAATTGTATAGTACAAGCTCTTAAAAGCATGACCGTAATGCTCAGCTTTCAGCTCTCTACAGGCCCTAGTTCACAAATTTGCCCAATTGAAATCTCATCACTCGGGTGTTCCATGCTAAAATCAATGTTTTCGTCAACTAGTTCTTGCAGAAAGTTAAAAATTTACGGTCTTCTAAGAGCTTGTACTATACAATTGGTGGGTGGAAAAGCACAGCTTCGTTTTTATATAAGCATGAAAATTTTTGTTTTCCCAATTTCTAGATGAGGAATAAGTACAGGAACGGTAAATATGTGAGTGTCTGATGTGGTGTGCAATTTGCATGAGCAATTTGGAGATCCGCAGGGTTTTTTTTGAACGAAGATAGGTTTTTTTTCAAAATTTTTCCAGCCTTCAGCGACTCAGGTTCTGGATGCAAACTTACGGTGGATTGAAGCTGGTACAAACTTTTACATGCCATTTTGTAGAGCTTGCTTTAACTCGAATGGTATCTATCGAATGTACAACTAGGTTTCGAATAGCAGATTTTGTCTGAAAATGTCCGAGAAACTTCAAGCCAAACTCTTAGCAAGCCAAAAATGCTTAAAATGTATTTTTCCTTTTAGCAAAGTCTGCTTTTGGAAGCTGAGGTGCAGAGGAATAGAGCTTCAGAGAAAGTTGTAAGTGTACGTTAAAAAGCATTGGCTCTTTTTAGTACTTTGCAGCCTGTCGCAAATCAACCGCGTGTGAAAGAAATGAGGGCGATCATAAAAACGCTGCGACTTACGGAAGAATATGGAACTAAACTAACAAATATCGTAAAAGTGGTGGTGTTTACAAAGATATTGAGCGGCAGCTGTCATCGGACCAAATTACTTCCCTCGTCATTCTAATAGGTTGTCATATAAGTCTTCAAATAATTGATCCTTTACTCCCACAAAGCCGTTTTTTCATAAATTTCTCGTGGTAATCGGGGTACCTTCCGATAGAGAAAAGCAGTCTCTACAAGATGACATTAGAACATTCACAGTAAGTATGCTCCAGACAAAGTTTTAATCCGAAATCGAAAAAAAAATCCAAAAACCCAAAAAATTGAAAAAGGATTAAATCTCCGTTCAAAAGATCCTACGAACTTCCAACTTATTCTTGGATACAATTTCCACATTAAACATTCACACATATTAGGTCGTTCCATAACTTCGTAGCGTTTTCATTTTCGTCCTCATTTCTTTGGGGAGCGGTTGATATGTAACAAAATACGCATATCGTCAGAAAGGGCTGACTGCGTCCTTCAATACGTACCTACTAATTCGAGTGGAGAGCTGATCTACTCGGATCTTTTGGCTTCCAAGTATGGAAATTTCAAAAAAACAAAAAGGAACAATTTCGGCATTCGCGCATTTTTTCTCATAAAAAGAAACGTTTTTGCACAGATTCTTGCCGATTATGGAACATCGCTTTCGCCAATCAATATCAAAAGAAAAATGTCATTGCTACAAAAGACGGAGGGCTGAGCAGGGCGTCTCTGATCAAGGCTTTTGGTGGATGGGCAGGACGTCCTGCATTGGGAATTGTTGGTCAAGAAGGAGATGGTCGACCATACCGTATGCAAGCCAACTGCAACGTCTTAACGAGGTCATACCGCAGAAAAAGCCAAAAAGACAAATTCAGGGAGTTTTTCTGCATGACGAAACATGACCTCATAGGCAAACGTCGTCAAAACTGTCCTGCAAGAAATGACTAGGAGGTACTTCAGTACCCAAAATACTCCTTAAGTCTCGCTTTATCAGATTATCATTTGTTCTGCTCTTTCGCAAACCTTATAAATGGTGCATGTTTCAATTTCAGTATAAATTTGAGCGCTGGTTAGATGACTTTTTTGGGGTAGGGCTCGCTGCCGTTTAGAAAATTGAGATTGAAAAGCAGACGGGAATGTGGCAAAAGGTCGTGCGTTACGTTGAAGAATACATTATTGGCTATTTTTTAAAGAAAATTGATGTTTTTGTTGGTTTAAGAAAATGCTACGAACTTATGGAACGACCTAATACAATTGCTGTATTTTTTCAATTGCCAGAAATCGAGAAAAAGATTTGCAGGTTTTCGTTAAAATTATGCTGTGCTGCTCACCTGAGTGCCAATTGTTTCGTGGTTAAGATGATAGAATAATAGCTCACTTTTCCAATTTGGGAGAACCCAATGCGTTTATTGAACACAGAATTTCATTTTCATAATATTAAAGCTCATTCATAAAACTGTTATCTGAAAAAAGGGGTCATTATGGAATAAAGAACATTGTATCAGGTTGTCCCATAAGTTCCGTCCGTTTCAACTTTCAATCACAATAAGTCATGAACTTCTTGGTTTTAGACAGGCGTCAAGGTACCATTTGATAGAGCAAAGCAAGCTCTACAAGATAACTCTCTTGCTTTCGCACTAGTTTGAATCCATCTCAAGTTTGAAGCCAAAAACCAAAAAGATCCAACCGCCCGAAAAATAAAGAAAAAATCGTAACTTCGTTTAGAAAAATCCTAGAAAATTCCTAACTTGCTCACAGATACCCTATCCACATCAGACGTTTATATATACTGTTGCTGTATTTTTTACTTAGATAGAAATCGAAAAAACGAAAATTTTCATGTTTTTGCCAAGGTGATGCTGTGCTGTTCTCACACAAGTAGTTGTATACTACAGACCAGTACAAGTACAGACACAAATTTTCAGCGCTCTAAAGGCTTTAGTTCTTGAGAAATAATCGTTTTAAGACGAAACATCCGACTGTACGAAGCTAAATTCAATGTTTCTCGAGAACTAAAGCCTTTAGAGCGCTGAAAATTTGTGTCTGTACTTGTACTGGTCTGTAGTATACAACTACTTGTGTGAGAACAGCACAGCATCACCTTGGCAAAAACATGAAAATTTTCGTTTTCTCGATTTCTATTTAAGTAAAAAATACAGCAACAGTATATATAAACGTCTGATGTGGATAGGGTATCTGTGAGCAAGTTAGGAATTTTCTAGGATTTTTCTAAACGGAGTTACGATTTTTTCTTTATTTTTCGGGCGGTTGGATCTTTTTGGTTTTTGGCTTCAAACTTGAGATGGATTTAAACTGGTGCGAAAGCAAGAAAGTTATCTTGTAGAGCTTGCTTTGCTCTATCAAATGGTACCTTGGATTCTGTCTAAAACCAAGAAGTTCATGAATTATTGCGATTGAAAATTGAAACGGACGGAACTTATGGGACAACCTGATACATGCATTGATAGGTAGGCTGAACAAAGGCTAGACAAAATCTTTTTTATATTAAAAATGTAAAGACATGCCATTTTTTTGACGAGTGGCAAAAGGATGAAGCGCCGTCCTGTAAGGTTTCCACCAAATTTGGTACAAGGAAAGGAGCAACAAGTATTTTTGAAAAAAAGTGGGCTGGATAACGGAAAAGTACCGATTTTTTCGATTTCCAGCTACGAAAAAATCCAGCAAATGTAGACATAAACGTCTGATGAGGATTATACACTTAAGCACACTAGAGGCCGGTAGTATTTTTCTGAGATGAGATCGGAATTTTAGGGCTTTTGGATTTTTAAATTTCGGCTTCAAACTTCACGTGTATTGGATTTTTTGCGCTCCTATAAAAGTCATTTTGTAAAGCTTGAGTTGTTGTTTTAAAAGGCTGCCCAAGCTCTAATTTGGAAAAATTGAGGTTAGCTAATTTTATATGAAAAGGCTTATGGAACAGCCTAATATTACAGAAAATGGAAGATTGCCAGGACTGATCAGTATTCAAAGATTCTCACAAATTGCGTCATACATTGCCTCAAAAACGTATATATAGTTGTTCTATTTCTGACTTCATGATGCAACAAATAAACGACAAATAATCCAACAACACTGTTTAGTTACCGTGAGTCCGGTAGCAATATCAAATCACATTGGAGTAACTTTCTGATTATCGTCGAGTGATGCTTAGCGTTGTCTTTTAAAGCAAAAATGGTGATGATTTAAAATGCTCAAAATATACATACAGTACAAATGCTTCGTGGAAACTTTATGAGGTTTATTCGCTTCGGACGTTTTAAGATATGCACTCGATAGTCGCTGGAAGCATGTTCGAAACACGAAGCAGTGTCTTATACTCCAATAACATCTACTGAAAATTATAATTTGCTAAGACTATCAAAGCAAACGACCTCGCTTCACTTGACATGCATAAATCTCGAAACATTGAGCAACAAGAAAAAGCCTTTTGTTCGAATTTGGGATTGAAATCTATACTGTTCTAGAGAGCGATCTGAGTGTTTTTATCAAAGAGAATGGACTTGGAAGACTGAATTAGATGTGGTGCTCTCGAGAAGTTGAACACTTCGGATGCATCAAATTTGGAGGGGAATCTATCGATAACCAGGTCGCAAAACCTCAAGATTTTCCAAAACTTTGCACAGTGGGATAATTCGACATGCTAAACACGAGTACGTCATATTCACCTGTTGATCGGGTAAAGATTTATCCTTAACCTTGCGAAGGAGGCGCCTCCATGCGCAGTCAGTGTCATTTTTGTAATCAGCCAAATAGTGCCTCCCCTAGACGAAGTTTTAGCAAACTTTGAGGCAATCTAGAAGTTGTTTCTTTATACCGTAGATCTACCGTAGCCCTTACGACAAAAAATGTGTCCTTGTAGCTTACGTCATAATTTCTATAATATCAAAGAATGAGTGTGTTTTACCAAAAAAAAAATAAATATAAAAAGTTGCTTTGCTCAAGTGCCAACCTAATCGAATAGCCAACTTGATAGAATAGTCTAAAAAACTTCTCATACTGCTTTGTCTCATCTGGCAAACGAAGCGAACGACGTATTGTCTGAAAGGGCACGAGGAACTGAGAAACACATCCGGTGATTCCAAAAGTTATGAAGGCGAGATATTCACTCTTACAAATGCATGCATCTCACACTGAGTATCTTGTCATCGAAATGTTTTGCAATCCTTGGTTAACGATGTAAATACTCATAATTTTGCTACAAGTTTTTTATTGAAAGCAACAAGATACCACATCAAAGCACTACATGAACAGCAAAGCGTCATTTATTCTGAAGTCTGCGCTACATTTTGGATACTGAGTTCTTAAAGGCAGTGTCCGGGCAAAAACTCGATTGTGAGATTTTGCGCTTATACAGGCCTATTCGCCATGCTGAATTCGAAAATCCACATTGGGAAAACGGCGAAAAAGGGCTTTAATATAGGAGGGAAATCAGCAGGTGGGCGGGACTTTCCCCAGTACGATTTTAAGCTCCCAGCTCCCGGAGCGATTTTCTCGATACCTCTAGCCGTTCTAACATCGCTACCGGCCAAATGCGAAGGATTGACTTGAAACCGGAAGCGAGAAGGTCGCTCCGGAAGCCGGGAACGTGAATGCGCAGTGGGGAGGATCCCGCCCACCTGCTCATTTCCCTCCTGTGTTAGAGCCGTTTTTCGCCATTCTCGCGCTCTACAATGCGCATTTTCGGAATCAGCGTAGCGAATAGGCCCAAGTAAGCACAAAATCTCAAAATGGAGTTTTTGCCCGGACACTGCCTTTAACAGAAAGCCATCACAAGCAATTTCGACTACGAAATTTCAAGTTTTTAAAATTTTGCAAGTTATCAACATAGCTAACACATTTTGTGATTTTCAACATTGAAAAATTGGACGTAACTATCCACAGTATGTCATACTGGTGGTGGCAGAAGTTTTTCTTTAAGCGCTTCCATCAGTCAAAGATTCTGCTTTCGAAGCTTTCCAAAACAAAGAAATTTTTGCTTGGGTCATCCTTGTTGTCTATATCGAAGCCAATTCCAAGAGAATCGCGGACTAAAGAATCTGTGCGTCAATTACTTCAAAGCGCGAACATCGAAAGAATGGTACATTGGCAACCAAAAGCAGAATAAATACGTGCTGGCATTCACTGAGTAAAAAATGAACGTATGTCAGAATCTGCATGATCGCCGGTTGTATCATCTGTCGCCTGGAAAACCAGGCGACTGCATGGAATTAGGCTGTTTATCTCATGAGCTGTCAAAAATGCGCTAGCCAGTACATAGGAGAGACCGGCAGACCCTTGTGCAGAAGAATCAAAGGGCATCTTGATGGCCTAAAAACATTCAAAATGTCCACACCTTTGATTGCACATCGAAGGTTCTGTCATGAGAACCGTTGCTTTCAACTTACTGTTACGATCTTGTCACACGAATCCGTTTTGATAGCCTGCAAAAAGTTGGAGGCCTTTTAGATAGCGACTAGAACGCCAAAAATGAACCCAAAGATGAAGGTATTGTCATAAACAGCGAACTGTTCTCCTATACTAAGTGAACTTTGATATGAGATCTTCTATACCCATAGAAAGGACATTGTTGACACTGACTATCATACTCACACATAAAGCAGATGCAGTGCAGTACTGCTTGTTAGGTATGCATATCCCCATCTGGAAAAGCTGAGATCAGGCTTTCATCATCCACTTAGCCGCTTCATCACATAGCTAGACTGAATCTATTGCCAAACGAGGCGTTTGAGCAGGCTGATCTCAAGATTTCGATTTTTCAGGAAGCCCCTGGAGAGGTGGATATGGATCGCCGAAGCGTTGGCTTATCGTGTGATAAAATACCAGTCGACGGCTAAAAAAACTATACTGCAATTCGAATCACAATGTCAAGGGTTATCGATATTTGATCCAAATATATTCATGTCTTTGAAGCAAGAAGCAGGGCCGATGCATATGCAAGTTGCCGAAGAACGACATATGCGCAGGACAAATATCAAACACTTTTGAACACTCTTCAAATCTCACGTTCTAGCGTCTTCAACCCTCTGCAGAAACATGAGAAAGTTTGACATTATGAAAAGTAAAGACTATGACACATTTCCTTGCTCTCGCAGTGCATTAGCACCTACACCTGTCTTTTCTATAGTTCAGCACCTTCAACAAAGTTCACTGGGCGGAGACTCTGCAAATAATACAGAGATCAAACTTGTAAATTGCGTTAGAGCAGAATGGTCAAATTTTCTACTTCATGCGGACGTTTTTGTGTTTTCTAAAATTTCATCGCTATGCCGTTACGAATGTTTCATAAAAATTTTGATGCTTTTTCAGCTTTATTGCTAGGTCGTTCACTTTTCGAGTCGATGTTTAGAAGCTTAGATGTCTTTTCTATAATTTAGCTATGCTTTAAGATGCCAATTTTGCCAACATTAATGCAATTACGCATTTCCTATATCAAAAATAGAAATATACTGCGATTTTATCGCTATGCTCACATAAATACCCATTGAGACGTGTTCTCTAGCCGTACACTTTTTTTTCATTTCTTCGAAGGGTTTGTTTTGTTTCAATCTAATTTGCAAAAAAATATATATCGTCGAGTCATTTGTAACTTAATATGCGTAGTGCATACTATACACGCTAACTGACGAACTGCAAAACTAAAACATGCTCATTTCCGTGATTTCTCCTTCTTTCCTTCTTTTTTTTTGTTTTTGTTGGTTACATGTTAGTCAGTAGAACACATTTCTACACTTTGTTAGGCTAGAAAGTGTTTTACTGGAAAGTTACTAGTATGGGTGTCGTCGCTAATAGGGCTTAGTGTGCAGTCTCACACATTAAGTTACAAATGACTCGGTTATAAGTCTATCCTAGTCTTCCTATAGCTGAAAAGTGTTTGTTGCCAGGATGCTCTCTTCGAATCAGGTTATTCGTTAGAGCAAAGCAAGCTCCACAAGAGGAGAGGGGTAGACCATCTGCATAAGGATAAATCATGCTAAGTCTGAAGTCAAAGTCCGAGAAAAAAAACCCAAAAGTCGAATACTCGCATCAAAATTCCCTCACCTTCATATTGTTCACGTGTATAATCTCTTAGTCAAATATATTTACAAGAACAGTCGCTCTATCTTTCCTGTACCTAGAATACAAAAAATAAGGTAAAAAAGAAATTTTTTTCAAGTTTTACATATGATATTTCTTGAAAAATAAAACGCTTGTAAAAGACTGAAAATTCCTAGTTGTGCTTGCAAAGATAGAGCTACCAATGTGGGAGCATGCCACCATTGCTTTGCGAAAAGCATTCCATTTCTCAGTCTTTGATATTTAGCTACAAGAGAAATACAATCTGTTCCCATTAAACTTTCATGTAAGTACAGGTATAGGAGAGTCCAAGGGTGGTGAAAGTCATTTTTTAATGGTTTCAACATTATATTAGGTCGTACCGAAAGTTCTGTCGTTTCATTTTTGAAAAATCATAACTTTGCGCTGTCACAACGGATTTACCACCTTATATTTTCATTAGAAAGAGTAAGTCTTTTGCTTTCGAATGCTACTTTGCGGAGCTCGCGATTCACACTGGGTGCGGAGATAAAAATGGAAAACTAAGACCATATAAGCTTTGACCATTTTAAGTTAGCTCACCAAAAATCTAGAATGCCGCAGAGAAATCTGAAATCGTCAGTACATATGTTTTTTGGCCTACCCTTGCATCTGTGAAAAGTTTGTGCTGTTTGGACGTTTCTGTGAGAAGTTATGATTTTCGCTAAAATTGACGAATTAATTAATTTTGGTGTTTTCCATAGTAAACTCGATATTCATAACTTCTCACAGAGACGTCCAAACGGCACAAACTTTTCACAGATGCAAGGGTAGGCAAAAAACATATGTACTGACGATTTCAGATTTTCTGCAGCATTCCAGATTTTTGGTGAGCTAACTTAAAATGATCAAAGCTTATATGGTCTTAGTTTTCCATTTTTCTCTTCGCACCCAGTGTGAAGCGCAAGCTACTCAAAACAGCATTCGAAAGCGAAAGATTTACTCTTTCTAATAAAAATGTAAGGAAGTAAATCCGTTGCGACAGCGCAAAGTTATAATTTTTCAAAAATGAAACGACAAAACTTTCGGTACGACCTAATATTTTGCAGCTTATTTATAACCAGTGCGTCACCTCTACTTCGCAGAGGTTCGCACTGGTCCTACTATCCGTATGCGTTGCGTAATGCGTTACTCATTCCCGTAATAATGACATTAATACTTACCGCGCTATGCAGGCTATCACGATGGAACAACTATAAGACTTTTTCATGTGAGATCGGTAATTTCGCTTGGATGAAACTTTTCCCAAAAGAACAAATGCAGATTTGAATCGGTTTTTGGACTCTTCATGGCTTGGTTTTCGCCATAAGATACAATAATCACTGTGGGCTACATCTCCGTGCAAAAATCCTCTCAAATGATCGGGTAAAACCTTGGCAAATTGAACATTTAAACAACAAATACTTCTTGGCGCCGTTTTCGTAAAGTAATGAACTTTAGTTCAATTTTTAGGCTAAAGTCCATGGCTTGCAGATTAACTTGTCAAACATATCCGTGACTTTGCAAAAGGTCTTGCTAAAGGCTCATTTTTACTGACCAAAAGCCAAGTGGATCCGTCTGACGTGTGATTTTCAAAGGATCCACTGGACGGATCCGCTCAAGCCTTAGTATATTGGACTCTCATGCTGGTAGCATGCGCTGTGCAAAATTTGGGCTTAAGATGTTGGCTGGCAACCGTTCCACGAATTTCGTGACAGACAGATAGACTTACACACGCATCCACACAAAAACACGTAAACATCCTTAGCCCGTTATTATAAGTAATGATAACATAAAACATAGTGCAAATGTTTTAAGGACATCTTGCTTTGCTTCATCGAATAATTTGTTTCTACTTGAGTCTAGTCTCCAGGATTAGCATGAGGAACGCAGTAACGGAGTGCAGCATCATGCAACTATAATCCTCAAGTTTGCTAAGTGAGTTAGTGCAAAGTCGTTGAAACACTGGCTTTTCAAAGTTAACTCAGCGACTTAACTTGACAACCAGTTACCAGATGTAAACTTGATAATGACTAGTTAGCAGACATACGTGGGTTTAATGTCGATTTGCTTCAACCTTTGTCTATTAAATGCCAGATAGAAGGCATTGTCGCGGCTCGCGATGCAAGCCGCTCCTCGAAACAGGAGGCCGGAAGCGCTGGCTATCGCGTCACTTGGCGCGCTATTCATTTCGTGCCAAACCTCTCCTGCTGGGCGCGCTGCAAAGTCAGGGTATATAAGGGCGCGCAGGCCGCGGTCTACGCCTCTTCGAGTTTCGCTCGTACTCAGACATTCGCGGTTGTCACCCGCAGGTTAAAATGGTGTGATCTCATTGACCAACGGCGCGTTACACGAAATCGGTGTCGGGACAAAATCAGGTCACCTGTGTTTGCAGCGGGGTGACCTGCGGGAGACACCATAATGCCCCGACAGGGCATTCTCCGGTCATTATCAGAGTGACCTGCGGGAGACACCATAATGCCCCGATCCTTAAAGCAGCGGTTCATCCTGATGGGTACATATATAGTGGTATATATATATTAATATTAAGTATATAGTGGAACACACAAGTATAGAGTACATACTCTAGGGTGGCGGTCAAGAATAACGATAGCTCTGCCAGCCGCTAGCTGCCAGCTGCTCGCGCACAGAACAGCCCGCCCTCACTCATTTATGAAATCGGAAAAAATGATTAAAACTTTAGTTCTTTTCATTAAAGTTCGGTTCCTGCATTAGCCATTGAAGCTTACATAATTCACATGCTGAATTGGGCACAAAACATTTCTATCGCGAATTTATGGCGATGTGATTACTGATTATTTCCATCCTTGAAAAATAGCAGAAGCCTTAACATAAAGCTTACATCAAGAAGCAAAACGCTTCGAGAATTTACTGCTCCAAAATGTGGTGCCTGCGTAAACTCGTCCGCTGCTAGGGAGATGCTACTTGTACACCGTTTATTGACACCCAGACACTCAGGGTGCCACTATTGCCAGCTATCGTTATTCTTGACATATACCCCATACTCTATACTGGTGTGTTTCACGTCTACCGCGCTGTCATCTTTCACTGTCCCTAACAAATCAAGCCATAGTATTTATTGAAAACTTCATGGTACAGAAAAATCTACATCAGCGCAAAATCAAATAAACTACATCGAGAGAACACTTGACAAAAAACAACTGGAATTGGACTAATGTGTGTCGTTCGCATAGGTTAGCAATGTCGGCGTCCGTTTTTTCGATGATGTTCAAGTCAGTGCTCAGTTAGATGTCCTGGGCCGGTTCTTCTGAAAAACATCAGTATCAGATGCGTAAACTTTTTGAGACGAAAGTTTTACCTTTGACGCCTTTGTCGCATTCTTGTGCAAATTGTAGAAGTTCTTTGTCCGGTAGGCCAGAAGCGTCCAATACAAACCCTGAATAAATTATTCGAATTGATGTACGAAATGACGGAACAACCTACTTATTAGGAAATCCACAGGCTTTCCGGGAGATCCTTGATTGGTCATTTTTTTCCTTTTTTGCCAGTTTGCCTACATGCATACTTTTGAGTTCCTCTGCCGCTTCACAAGTCCAAAAAATTATGTGTAAGGCAAGAATTCGTTCAGCAGTGATCCCTTGCATTGACGAAATAGTGCCTAAGAAAATGAAAACATGATGAAAATGCAGAAAATGATCATGTTTATGTGCGCAAGCCGATCTCTTCCATTTTAAGATTTCAGTCAAATTCAGCTCCTAAAAATACGATGCCTTTCGTTAATTCATTTCATATTCAAAAACCTCAATCGGGCTGGGTTTTAAAAAGCAGACTTTCTTTTTTCGGTTATACAGACAAGAGCAGTTGTGGGACTATGATTGAGCGAGTTAGAAAGCTGAATATCATTTTTTCCGTGTTTGAAAGATGGTTTTGACAACTGTGATTTCTTCTTTTCGGTGTGGATTGTTGCCTCATCATGCCAAAATTCAAACAGCTTCTGATACTCGTTAATTTCGAAAAATTGCGATTTTCGGGTTACAGCGGCTGGTTAATTAAAATTTGAGCTAGATCACTTTCAAGTAAGGAACGAAGTCAGAAAGGACCACAATGGAACAAAAGAATGTAGAGAAGACGACTGCCATCGAAACATGTATAAAATAGAGCAAAGAATGGATTTTTGGCAGCCCATCAAACTTCATGTGAGCCATATTTGAACAAGCAGGATTTCGCCTTCTAACTCGCCCATTCTTGATCCCACGAATTCTCTTTCTGGTCTATCTGCGAGAAAAAAGACCCCTCTTTCAAATACGGACCACAAACTTGCCAAAAAGTGACCCAACGAGAGCCGTGGACGAAAGTACGCAAAAAACCATTGCATGCATTGTGGAAATTTCTCTGAAGAGAATAAATTCTCTTATCAAGGCCGGAAGCCAGAGCCATAGCTGGTCATTTGACTAGCTATGGCTTTGCAGACGGGAATTCAGAGATCTGATGGGGCACGGGTACCAAACGTGCATTTTACACCCAGATTTAGCTCTTTGTTTCCTGCATAAAAATAAATTTGAGTAAATTTTTTTACACAGCAGCAGTCCATATACGGCTGCAGCCGGTCTTACTTCTGTGAAACTGCGAAAACAAGCTATGGAAAAGCCCATTCTGCAGAAGAAATTTTCTTAGAAAAACACATTTTTCGAACTATGACAATACTTCGGTTGTCTTTTTTTTGCTGGAAAAGTATTGTGTCATAAGGATTTTCTCGTAAAATGACGTTTTCGCAAATTTTTGTTCTGCACGTGTCAGCTTGAACCTACCCACAATAAGTAATGGATAGTGTAAGGTTACATGTTTTGACAGATTTTAGCTAGCTAGCGACGCCTCAACGGTTTGTTGAACCCGACACAAGATTACGATATTTCAAGTTTGTTTAAGCTTGTAGTTGGCTTGAAACTTAGTCAAATCAGGTTTGTGGTTAACAATTTGAGTCTAAGCTCACAAAATTGCACTCCGCAAATTCGCTGGGTTGGAAGGAGTCCTGAAGTAACCTACTGAATTGAGAAGAAGATGCTTACCTTCGATCCACAACGCCAACGTAGAGATTGCAAGTGAAGTTGCCATTTTGGACGCGCGATCTCATCTGAACTGACAAACCGTCAAATCGATGTCCTACGGAAACGGTGACCTCACTTTTATTGATGTGCTGGTAAAATTAAGGAAAAATAATAAGCGAAATTGAATCAAAAGGCACCATTAAGTATGATTAAGATAGAGTAGGTCTGGTATAATGCCAAGTTTATGTTATGAAAGAACACAAATGATCCCAAGGAGCGATTATAAGCGATGTATAAGAAAGAATGAAAGCAAAAACATTGAAGAAAAAGGCACCAATCAACAAGAGAAGACGACTATTTCGCAACATCACTATCATACACGCATGCGGCGTGCATTGGGGCAAAATCGCAGTAAAATCCGGTCAAAACTAAATTCATGTCTCCCGACGGTGCACCGGGTTTTGGTGCGTTCAGCCATTTTGTGGGCGGTCCACCTGCGGGTGACAACGGCGAATGTCTGAGTATTGATCGTTTTATGATATCGTTCATGCTGACCGCGATCTCAGTCGCGACGCGATTTGGCAATTCGCCAGAAGTGTTCGAATCTAACATTAGCAAACTGCACATGCATAGTGTGTATAACTTACGTAGACTGATGAAATGCCCTATCTTCTGTACATTTGTAATGTGCTTACAATGAGTTATGGACATCTGAAATATTGCCAAATCGCGTCGCGATCTGGCATCGCTTAAAGTATGCACGGCCCTTGAGATAACCCTTATACACCGAATTTGAACAAGCTCTACCGCAAGAAAATTTTGGAGCCCGGATAGCCGAATAGCGCCAAACTAATATCGACTCGTAATCAGCATGCTTGATTACCCCCCCCCCTGTGCCAAATCCCAGCCCCGTAGCTCAAACCTCAGAAAAAAAATCGATAAAATTGATAAAAATTGTGGATGATTTCAAGAGATAATATCGTAATCGTAATCAGCATCCTCGATTACCCCACTGTGCAAACTTCCAGCCCCGTAGCTCAAACTTTGGAAAAAATCGATAAAATCGATAAAATCAACCGATAATCCTAAAAACTAATATTGTATTCGGAATCCCCATGCTCGATTACCCCCTGGGCCAACTCCCAGCCCCGTAGGTGAACTCTGCAAAAAATCGAAAAAATCGATAAAATCGATTTCACCGGTGACGAAAAGTAGCCCATGACACCCACCCTGCCCCGAAGTGTTGTGCCAAATTTGGTCCGGATCGGTTCAGAAATGGAATTTTCTATTCGGAACATACGTACAGACATACAGACAGACAGACATACAGACAGACAGACAGACAGACAGACATACAAACAGACATTCAGCTTTACATATAAGAAAAAGTTCCTACTTGAGTCTAGTCTCCCGGGCTAGCATGAGAAATACAGTACTGGAGTGCAGCATCATGCAACCATAATCCGCAAGTTGGGTAAGTGGGGTTAGTGCAAAGTCGTTGAAACCTCACTTGTTAGTGTTAACTCAGCAACTTGATAACGACTAGTTACCAGATATACGCGGAGCGATTGTCAATTTGTTCAAACCATTGCTTATTATATGACAGATAAAAGACATAAATGCAGAATGCGAGCACTGATATTCTTCTACCTTCTCCCATCATGTTACTGCCAAGGCTTGCAAGGCTTCTTACAAGAAAAGGATACTTGGTAACCGTGGCCTTTTGAAATACAAGTACACCATTAAATGCCTCTTCAGCGCTGATTCCAAATCTGTTTTCATTATCTGCTGTGCGCTCTTCTGAAAGAAGTTGGAACATTTCTAGTCACCAGAATTTGAGAAAGTATGGATATACGACAAGGAAAATAGTGAGTCAGAGTTGCAATGTTGAGCTCAACTGAAACTCTGATTTCAGTAAAAGATGCAATGCCGTCTGGACCCAAAAAATCGGACCGGAAAGGCTTTGAATATAGTGAGTATATTATCAGCGCCACAACTAGAGAGATAGCTCAAAAGAACCATACCTCTATGTCGAGCATTGGTGCAATCGAAAAAAGTTACACTTGTTTTTTTGCCGAGGAGTAGTCAGATTTTCAAAAGAAGTCGAGTAACCAAATTACAAGATACTCGAATGGAGTTTAGGACCAGACTCCCATTCACTTCTTTGGACATTTCATCACAGTATGTAAACTATGGTAGTCGATCAAAGGGATGCTGGTATGTCGACATGGAGCTCTCCAAAAAGCAGAAAGGACAAAGAAGTTGCTAAGTCGCACAAGATGAATAAGGACTTTCCTAATCGAAGCAGTGTCTGAGACTTGTATTTTATCAGTCATATCCATAAAAAACACTCTAAATTCTTCTCCATTTTTCTTGCTGTCCCTTTAAGCTATATAAGCTCAGTGTCAAAGCCCTCAATGCTCTTGCTTTTTTGCAAATCTTTTGGTTTACCTGAAGACTAGAATGGAAAGAAGAAGAAAGAAAAAAAGAAGTGCCCTCAGACAAAATAAGGCATGAATGTGGCGAAATTTTGAAACCTTGAAGGTAATGTCCGGGCAAAAGCCGATATTGAGATTTTGAGGTTACCAGATCTTATTCGCTATGCTGAGTCTGAAAATTCACACTGGAGAGGGCGATAAGGCGAAAAAAGGTTCTAACGAGGAGGGAAATCAGGCGGAGGGCGGGGTTTCCCCACTGTAAACTCATGCTTCCAGCTTTCGTAGCAATCTTCTCGAATAACCTAGCCACCCTGACATCACCGCTGGTCTAGTGCGAAGCTTGGAAGTGGAACCGAGGTTCAGCATAGCGAACAAGCCCGGGTAAGCACAAAATCTCAAAATCGAGTTTTTGCCCGGACCACTGCCTTTCCACTCCTTACTTTTCATCTCTGCTTTGCTCTCGTTTTCGGACGTTTTGGAAAAGTGAGCATTAAAACGTTTTTGGCTCAACGCTCTTAATCTATTAGAGGAATCTTTCACTTGAGTGTTCTTATAAAGGTGCATGGACTCTTATCACCCCTGATTTTTCATAAACAATGCTACTGCAAAAATTTAATGTGGGCGGCTTAGTTGTTATGCCTAGCATTTCAGGTCTTGATCGTGCGATTGGGAACAAGGAGGTCCCTCTCAAAATTGTAAAATAGTAGGATAAGCCATAGCCTAACTGCTGCAGTTATTCGGAGGGAGGAGATCGCTTCGGAAGCTCCAGGTATTCAACCCTTGTAAGAATTTGAGTTTGTAGGTTCCGATGCAGGCTCAATACATTTTTACACACATCCTATTTCTCCAAAATCAGTGTTATTTTCATGCTGCTGATAACAAGTTAGTTCGAAATCTGTTGCTTCATATTTACGAGGCTTTTGAAGACGTAGAAAGAGCCCTGTCAGGCGATTAGAATGAGACCAACTTTGCAGCAGTAGAATGTTCATCTTCGTAGTAGCTCAATAGAATTGCTAATATAGTCCTACAATTCATTGAAGTGGGCAGAAACGAATATCGAAGACTATCAGTTGGGGAGAATAATCAATAACAAGAATAGCTAAATTCAGTTCAAATTCCATTTTATTGCTTGCTTACAGACACTTACAAACATACAGACAAATTTTTTTCAACTTTCGCGTTTTGTTTCTGGTTGATAATTTCCGAAACAGTTCAGACAAGGAAGCAACTTCCAACTCATGTTCGTTCAAAATGCTCGCTATCGGCAATGTTGTCGCTTCCAAAGCTGCTTTCGGCATTGGGATTGAGCACCAAAACAGGGTTCAAGGCGACGGTTACTGATGAAGAGAAGCGCTGAAGTGAAATGCCCGCAATTCTTGACTTGCCTGCAAAAGTCCTTGAGTAAAAGGGAAAACTTAGAGATGCACTAATATAGTAGCAAAATTGGCAACATTACATTTCTAAATAAGGAGCAGAACATAACGTAGGTTAGGCAAAACACAATACAAATCGCCCGGGCAGCTTGTAATTTGTTGAATGCCAACAAAATATTTGCAGCACGAACCCTTTGATTCAACGAGATTGGCGGCTGTCAACGACCGCTCGCTTGGCGGCGCAGGTGCGTCTCTCGCGAACGTGTTTTCTGACCATTCTCTAGGCATTGCATCTGTGAATGAAAGCTTTGCATAAAAATGAGTCCTTTTTGCCAGTACGGTAAAAGATGATGGCGCAACTCGACATAATTCCTGGCTTGTCATTTTGTTCGAGACAAAGACAGGAGGAAGAGCTAGTATTTGCTGAATGACCATTACATTTCCACCGCCAAAATTTCGCCTGCTGGAAGCTAACCCGTCAGGCCCACTGAAAACTTTTCCTCATCGACCACACGATTTGAAAACCCACAAGAAATGAGTCAGAAAAAGGAGAAAACTTTATACCCGGCTCCAGTCAATCTGTTGTGTTGAGCTTTCCCTCGGCGAATGCAAGCCTCTGCTTCTTGTGAAGAACCGTAAGCTCTGGGCACGGATTCATCTTAGCTCTTCACAGTGTTTTCACCACGTTTCAGCAATTTTCCATATTGTGCGTGTGCTATAGGAAGGCTCAAAAATCGTTCTGAATCTGCTTCGCCTGGCGATCAGATGCAGCCGAATGAAATGCCTTTATCGCGATCGCTGCCCGGTGATGGAGGTTCAGGATGATGAGCACTTCCATAGTTAGTTGAATTAGCTAGGTAACTGCTGATAACTGCGTGACTTCTGCCGATGCGGCGATGCGGCGACTGGATTAATTCTGTGTATGAAGGGCCATAATCCGCACCTTTTTAAAATCCGTTAGAGCTCTACCAAGCAGCAAAAGTCACACTCCAATCGTGTATCCATACAAAAAACCGGGAGCCAAAGAAAGTCGTGAGGTGGCTTTATAATTATTTTCAGCTTTGTTGCGATTTTTTACATTTTCTTCGAATTTTCCCGTATAAATAAAGTTGACATCCTGATGTCTTAGCATGTAATGCGTAGATGTAAAAATTATATTGTAGCAAAATTGGAGGGAAGAGTAGAGTTTCAACCGAGATATAGCCTTTTTAAAGTGTCTTTATAACCATGTCCAGTACGGTACTGGCAGTACCGTATTTGGCTGTTTGCTCTCCAGAAAGAGAATAAGCTAACTCAACGATGGGGAATTTTGGCCTTGTAACGGGGCATCTTCGAACTACCTTTGCGAATGGCTTTACATTCTTGAACGTCTTCCTAAGAAGCTACTCCTTGAGTTGTAACTCTTAGGGCTATGTGCCGCATAATTGATTTTATCTTCCTCTGCAAGAGCACCGCAAAGCTTACATGAGCATGACGGTATCTATCTTTTGTGACCAAGTGTATGTCGCTTTAACACGCACGCCTTTTACGATCAGCATTCTTCCATTGCACGAATGGATGTAGGTTTCTTTCCAACAAAGTTCTGAGGTGTGATACGTGGAAGAAGTAGGTGCAATCGACGCCATTCATTCCGCTCGGAATAGTCATGGAAAACACAGAAATGATGAAGAAATCATGCAGTCTTCCTTAACTTGGAAAGCTTCCATGAGGCCATAAGGTCATATAGTAGTCCTTGCGCAAACACATTTTGCCAGGGGAGAGTACGTCTAGTGGATAAAATTGATTTATAACAACACTTCAAGTTACGTACAAGCTGCAAATCAAAGGTGTTCTAAACCAAAGTTAATGTGAACAATGAGGTTCAATTCTTTCTCTCTTACTCCTCATCACTTTCTTGAACGCCGTCATGGAATCACTCAGACATGAACCTCTTCGGACGAGTTGCAAGAGATGTAGGAAACTGGAAAAATAGGACGAGTTGCATGGCTTGAAGCTTAGCATCAGGAAGACAGGATATAGAAGTGAGGAAATAAACTCCAGGACCGAAAGCATCGATGGTGAAGAGCTAAGAAAGTAAACGTCATGCAGGTATCTAGACAGCCACATCTCAGCCGAACCAGATCTACAAAAAGAGGTTGCAGGCGAAATGAAAGCATAAATGAAAGGGAGAGTTCTAACAGAAGAGGAGAAAAAAATGCCAGTACTGCTCAGTCCCAGCTATAACGAACCATTATCCGTCCAGCACTGTATGAAAAGTAAGTGTTGGCGTATACCAAATGGAGCGCAAGTCGGTGCCACGAAACTAGGATGCTTTCATTTCGTCTGCAACCTCTTTTTGTAGATTTGGATTCTGTGATAGACCCTAGGCGTCACACTGAAGTTCACATCTGCAACGACACCATACGAGCCCAAAACTTTGCTACAATCGCCCAGAAAATGCTGGAGAGGAGACTACGGGGGAAAAAAGGTAGCTGAAAATGTACAAGGACCGGTAGCGAAGGTCACAGAAGAGGAACATCGAAGCATTACAATGAAGACGAAAAATAGCAAGGCAAAAGGCTCTACGACCTCACTGAGTTCTGGAAAGAGCGGTCAAGTTACTGAGCAGCTAATCCTACTTCCCAACTGAATGGTAAAATGCAAGAAGGTGCCCAATTTATACGAGAGCGCAACCATATCAGTGTGGGAGAACAAGGGGCAGTGGCGTACTCAGGAAAGGAGCGCCAATGGATCACGAAATTTTTTTACATGAGTTATAAAAATGAGTTACAGAATGAGCTACTTACATCAGTTATAAAAATGTGGTGACTTGCTCATACTTGTAAATAATTAAAATAATCTAAATTATTTTAAGAATCAGATTTAGTCTTATGAGAATTTTTTCTGGGGAGTGGCTGACGGCCGACCCTTCTCTCTGAAATTTTGAAGTTATGAGTCCGAAATTTTTGGAGGTATACCGAAAAAATTCCGGCGTGGCTGAAAATGAGAATTCGAAGCATCATAGAGCTAGGGCAAACAATACAGGTTTGTGAAGGGATGCAGGATGACGTCATCCGCACAATCAGAACAATGATCGAACAAAGCAGGGAAAGGCAATGTAAATTTGCCGCATCTTAGATTTTTTTTCACTCGACAAATTACCGAAATATAGTGGGCACTGCCTAGACATATTTCACCAGGGCGGTAATAATCTCCCCCACCCAGGTCTCGGCGGCATCGCCTGCACTTTTCCGTAAGATGGCCAGAGACTAGACCCCAACTTTAGGCCGTCACAAGCCTTTTTCAAAAAAATTCCCGATGAAGATGCCATCTCGACTGTATAGAAACCTCCATAGAAATTTGCGGTTTCAGAAATTCTCCTGTCTGGAATATCTGGAAGCGCAGAAGGAGCTGCCGGCAAGCGAGGTCAATTGCCGGCAACCTGCAGTCAGCTCCTCGAAATCCGCGAGGTGGCTGCCGGAGGGTCAGAGAGCACGAGAAATAGCGTGCTCTTTTGAGAGAGGAAGTTGTCGGCATTTCGACTTGCCCCCTATCACGTCAAGGTGCTGGCTCTGCCGACGGCGACTGTAAGTTTGTATAGTGCGGCAATATCACACAATTTACGTCGAGCAGAAAGATCGGAAAAATTCATTTTCTAAAACCATCATTTTTGTAATTATATGGGTTTTTTCTCGTTCAAATTCTTGATGTATCTATAGAAAAAATGACTAGTAATATTATGAAACCAAGGAGAACGCCATATTCTTCTTCCAATTTCTTTAAAATCTTGTTTGCAACGCTTTCGCTCTCTTGCTCTTATCAATTAGCTGTTCTTTCAGGTCAACGCCCATCATGCAATGTATTGATCTGCCCTCTCATAGGCGCGACTTTTCTGTGTGTTTCCGCCATTACGTGTCGCACACTAAATTGACCGAGTGGTAGAATGGTTAGTGATGCGGCGCTCAAAGTTGACACATGCAGGTTCGAACGCGCATGATATGATTGTTTTGCGGCTGACTGCATTATCAAAATTTCATGCGCATAGTGCATGCGAGTCAAGATCATTTGGGGTTATCAGAACCTACGATCAATCTGCGAGCTTCCGCCGGAGTTGGCAACTCCCCGCGATTGTGCCAAGTTGTCCTATGATGCCACCAGGTAAGGTAACTTACTACCGGCCCAGAGAGCTGCATGCAGTAGACCCAAATGATCTACAAAGATACTAGAAGCCAAGTTCAGACAGCCGCGTGACCACAAGGCCGAAAACATACCTCACGCGATTTCAGTCCCGACGCAAGTCACCAATAATCTAATCAGTTATATAGGGCATTTTATCAACTTACGAAAGTTATACGTGATTCCTTTGGGGTCTATTAGTATTGTTGAAGACATCCGGCAAATTGCCAGATCTGAAATCGCGACTGAAATCGCATGATATGCCTTGGGCCTAACAATAAGAAACATTGATGATGCACGTTTGCGTACACCAGCCGTTCCGTACTCTCACAGCTTCTGTTCATCACCGTTGTGGGTGTCAAAGAATTCACACGGCAATCACGTCGGCGCTGATGTATGTGGATGATGTAGTACTACAGTGAGAAGCAGGCAAGAACTTTACATGCGTGTCAGAAATGGAAGCAACAATTGGAGCTGCATGAATTGAAGCTGAATACAGCAAAGACGGACTACGTGTGGGTAGAAGCTCGACCCTAAGGGTTGGGCCAGACTGCGCGGCGTACGCGACGTACGCAGCGTACGCCGCGTATGCTCCTATGATGAAATATACCGAGCGTACGCTGCGTACGCCGCGTACGCCGCTTCCCCGCGAAGTCTGGCTCAACCCTAAGAATCAAATCGAAAGCACGCAGTCAAGAAAACCAACTCTTTCAAGTAACTGCGAGGCAATATCTGCGCAGAAGATAGCCTCCTCGATGAGATAACGGACATAGTAAATGCACCGGATGAAGTGGACAAGCATGATGAAGTCCTATGTGAACGGATGCCGCAAGGCCTCATATCTCTGATGTACTGCACAATGGTTTGACCGTGTACCCCCAACGAAGGGTGGAAGATTGGCGTAATGGAGGCTGCATGCTGGGATGGACCATAGGAGCTACCATGCTAGATCATATCACGAATGACACAATACGAAACGCGATAAAGGACGCGCAGGGGATGCAAGAAATACTTCTCCAATGTAATAAACACGAGAGCCGTCGAGATGAAGATTACGCAACTAGATTAGCCATGTCATTAAACTTACCAGGAAAGAGGCCAAAGGGGACCTAAGATAGTATGGCTAGTCAGATCCAATGCAGATATGAGAGAACTTGCAATAAAAGAGTTATGAACCGAGAAGAATTGAGAAAACTTACGAGAGCAGCAGACCCCGCATGACGGAAAGGGAGGGAAACCATATCACGTGGTTAGCTTTAAGTAACAGGCATCAGATAAAAGACCTAGGTGTAGAGCCCAAGCAAAGATGGACAGGGTCACACAAGAACTCTGGAGTAGATAGAGAGCCTTGCATCAAAGAAAAAACATGGAATGTCTGACCGGGACTCTTATCAAGACATTATAAAAACGGGCTAAGAGTTGTGTGTGTGTTTGTGTGTGTGTTTGTGTGGGTGTGTTTGTGTGTGTGTGTTTGTGTGTGGTGTGTGTGGTGTGTGTGTGTGGTGTGTGTGGTGTGTGTGTGTGGTGTGTGTGGTGTGTGTGTGTGGTGTGTGTGGTGTGTGTGGTGTGTGTGGTGTGTGTGGTGTGTGTGGTGTGTGTGATGTGTGTGGTGTGTGTGGTGCGTGTGGTGTGTGTGGTGTGTGTGGTGCGAGTGGTGTGTGTGGTGTGTGTGGTGTGTGTGGTGTGTGTGGTGTGTGTGGTGTGTGTAATGTGTGTGTGTTCCCGTCTGTTAGGAAATTCGTAGAGCAAGTTCCAGCCAACAGTCTGAGCCCAAATTTTGCATAGCGCATGCAACCACCATGAAAGTCCAGTAGCAAAAGCACAAGCGGATCCGCTGGGTGGATCTCTCCAAAAGTGCGCGTCAAACGAATCCTCTTGGCTTCTAGCCAACAGAATTGGGCTGTACCATCACTTTTTGCGAAGTCATGCATATGTTTGGCAAGCTAATGTGAAAGCCACAGACTTCAGCCCATAAAATAAAACTAAAGTTAATTACTTTACGAAAATGGCTCCAAAAAAGGTTGCGTGAATGTTCAATTTGCCAAGATTTTACCTGATCATTCGAGAAGATTTTTGCACGAAAATGTAGCCCACGGTAATTATTGTCCTTATGGCCATCACCAAGCCATAAAAGATCCGAAAACTGATTCAAATTTGCATTCATTCCTCCAAAGAAAGTTCCGTTCACGCGAAAATACCGATCTCACGGGAAAAAGCTTTAGGAATGAGTAGCAATTTACAAATCATTTGTAATAGCCTGTATAGCGCGATGAGTTTTAATGTCATTGCTATGCCGGAATGAATAAGGCATATAGAACGGCCTGTGCGAGCCTCTGCGAAGCAGAGGTTACGCACTGGTATATTATATCTTGAGAGAAGAAAGATTTTAAGTTTCCTTTTTGATCAGATACTTTTCTGCATCTCTTGCCACAAGATATCTGCATAACCTACATTTTATGGACTTTGAACACTGCGAAGATAATTCCTGCGCAAGTGGTATGCTTTCAAAGTTGAACAACTTTCTTCCAACTTGTGCAGGGAAAGTAATTCTATATTTATCATCCCGGTATTACATGTTTTATCGTCGTACATGCTGTTAGAGCATCAAGAAAGATTGCGATTTGTGAAGCTAACTTCAAAGCTAACTTCTAACTTCAAGCCATGTCTGAAACACACCATTGAGGTAGTCGGGTTTATTTAGGGTCGCCAATATTTATTTCTCAATAGATTTGATTTGTAAGTAAAAACTAGCGCTTCTGGCCATCAAAAATGCACGCTATTCTTCCGAAACCGTGAGCTTCCAATGCTGTCAGCTGATACTCTACCCGAGCGCAACCGACTGAAGCCGAATTTTTGATGATCTGAAATGTTCTTTTCAAGTTCACTCTCTTCTCGCAAATAAACTTGAAGAATATGCATACTCAGACACTGGGAGCGGACGAGCCGCGGCCCCGACAGGCATTTCCGGGCCGCCCGCGGCCTTAACCTGGGGGCGTGGCCGGGGTGCGGCCGATCCGCGAGCCCTCGTTCATGTCATTATCATTGCATCGGCCGAGCCACGGGAGGAAATGGGCTCACCGGCTCAGCCGCGGCCCTTAATGATGGGGCGAGCACTGCAGCGGCTGATCCGCGAACCAAAACCTGTGTAAGACACTCCGGCCGAGCCGCGGCCAATGTCATATGAAGGCCGCGGCTCGGCCGCTCCTAGTGTCTGGGCGTAAAGGATACTTGCGTAATGTACGACGCATGTTCAGACAACCCTCAATGGTCTTGGATGTTCGCCGAGGCAGGAACTAAATCATATGCAGGGTCAAGCGTTGGGTGCGGCCCGCCACACCTGGGGGGTCGTACTGAGGAGTCAAAAGGGGAGGGAGTCGTAGTTGGGTAGTCTCATAATAGTGACAACATGATATTCGTATCCTATCCATAATTACCACGTCAAATAATCCCTGTAGAGAAAGTGTGAGCGAATTCTGAAGATATAAGATACTAAGGGCCGCATGCACTAACATGGCCGCGGGGAGGGGATCGCAGCTTAAAAGAAAGCTTCATATTTCGAAATACAGGTACTTGGATTTCACGTTGTGTACCTATCCGTAAGTATTCCTACTATCCTTCACTATGCACATGTTGAACAGGAACGAGAAGCTGTACAAACCGCATTTTCCAGCTTTTGTATGATCCCTGATGATCCCCGGCGCTTTTCTTTAATGTCATTTTTCTTTCTCCGAAGTTAACGAAAAACATCCAAAATTGTGCAGATTATCTAACCCAACAGTGCTAAGCACGTTGCTGATAAGAACAAATGATGTTTTGAAGTCCTGAAATTTTCGATGATCCAGAGGTCGAAATTTGGGGTATACCGAAAAATTCGATTTTTCAAAAATTCATTTGTTCTCATCAGCAACATGCTTAGCACTGTGTTAGCTGTTCAGTATAACTTTGGAAGGTTTTCGTTAACTTCGGAGAAGGGAAAATGACTTTGAAGAATAGGTGTTCGTCCCCCAGGGATCATCAGGGGATCCTACAAAAAGCTGGGAAATGCGGCTTGTACAGCTTCTCGCTTCTCGCTCTCAATATGTTCATAGTGAAGGATGGTGGGAGTACTCACGGACAGGTAGACAGCGTGAAATCCAGATATCCTGAGCTTCAGGATATAAGCTTTCTTCTGAAGCTGCAATCCCCTCCCCCGGAAATGTTAGTGCATGCGGCCTTAAGCTACCTAAGTGAAATAGTCAAATTCCAACATGGTTAACTTTGTTTCAAAGGTGAATTAGCTATCCGTCTTTGCACTCAAGACAAAGCACTACTCCTTCTTCGTCCACCTCAGGAAATCCCGCTTCAGAAGACCTCCAAACTGTGGAATTAGAAGCCAATTTTTTTCTGCGGCCGCCGCAGCTTTTAAGGGGGTGTGCCGCACCCCATCAACTATATCAAAAAAACAATTTTAGCGGGCAGTATTTTTATGAATCGATAGCCTAAACCTTGTAGATCCCATGGGACTGTTTGGAGCCTGATTCGTCTTCTTAGCTCTGAGTAATATTTGGTGAAAGCACAGCCTTCAAAAGCGAAAAATGGGAAAAACGAGATTTTGGTTGGCTTCTAGTTCCACAGTTTGGAGGTCTTCTGAAGCGGGATTTCCTGAGGTGGACAAAGAAGAAGTAGTGCTTTGTCTTGAGTGCAAAAACGGATAGCTAATTCACCTTTGAAACAAAGTTAACCATGTTGGAATTTGACCATTTCACTTAGGTAGCCTAGTATCTTGAATCTTCAAAATTCGCTCACACTTTGTCTACAGGGGTTATTTGACATGCTAATTATGGATATGTTGCCCATTCCATGTTTGACACGGCCTTCAAGTAATGCTATGTTAGGTGTATGGTTCAGGGGGGGGGGGGTCTTATTAAGACAGCAATCAGGGAGGGGGGGGGGGGGTCGTAACCAGCGACAGTGTGCCAAACCCCTTGCTTGACCCTGATCATATGTTGTCTTATCAACATACTAGCTGGCTTACCCGGCTCCGCCGTACGTTCCGAATAGAAAATTCCATTCCTCAACCGATCCGGACCAAACTTGGCACACATACACTTCTGGCCCCGGCGGGTGTCACAGTCCACTTTTCTTCATCGATCTATATCGATTTTATCGATTTTTTGCAAAATTTGAGCTAGGGGGCTGGACCCCCGGGGCCCGAAGTGTATGTGTGCTAAATTTGGTCCCGATCGGTTCAGAAATGGAATTTTCTATTCGGAACATACGTACATACAGATATACATACAGACATACAGACATATAAACAGACATTCAACTTTATATATAAGATGACCTTGTTCGACAGCATCTCGGCGCCATCCAATCTCGAAGTCGGACCCGCCCCCGAAGCCGCTATGCTGTGGCCCATCTTCGTTCTTTTACTGTGTATTTCCCTATGTGCTACGTTGCTCCGAGGCCCAATTAGGCAGAGCCAGAATGAACCACGGAAGGCCGGCAATCAGCTGCGGCTGAGCCGAGGCCAAAACGCGGCAGAGCCGAGGCCTATCGCCGGCCAAGCCGAGGCCCACTCTCCGGCCGGCCCGCGGGGGCTGCGAAATTCCAGCCTTAATGGGCCGTGGCTCGTCCGCTCCCAGTGTCTGAGTACTGAAGTACTGCTTGTTGTGCTTATTTGGAACCAAAAGCTGCCATGAGTGAAAACTGCTATCTATGCACTTTGCAAACTAAAACTGCTGTCTATGCACTTTGTAGCTTGTGCGTATTTACCACACTCAAGGACGTTTTGCCAAATTAGTGAACAAAACATCAATCAAACAGTTACATCTTCGTACTGTGTTTGCTATCGGATTTCCACAGTTTTTCTTGTAATTTTTTGCATTTTCTAACTTTTCCCAAAACAGAATTGCAGTTTGCCTGTAAGAAAATGATGTGCCTTACGCGGTTCAAATAGCTTCGATCACCGGTTTTGAAAAACTCTCGTTTTGATTAATGTAAGTACGCAAAATAGTGTATTTCAATCATAATGCAGCAGTACGAACTGCGATAAATCAAAATGTTTTGATGATACGCGGTTTGTAAGCGTTACAAAAAGGTTCAATTGGTGAGTTTTTCAAATGTCGAGAAATTCATTTTTTACGCGCAGTCGAACGACAACCTTTGTGAAATCCAGTATTAGAATAGAATAGAAGTATTTAGACTTAGAGATCAGAGCGTTAATCAGGCATAATTACAGACATTAATTCTACGGGGTGCGTAAATTTTATTTTATTGTTGTTAGGATCCGCAAACTTTATTATATGGAAATTTGCGGACTTCAAAAAGGTACAATACCGCTCTCAGAACGTGCAAAATTTCCGTGAATGTCGCGGAAACCCCGGAAATCGCGAAGGACCGCGAAATTTTCGGAATTTCGCGACATTTTGGGAATTTCGCGGAATATCCGGAATTCCGCGACATTTCCGGAATTTTGCGACATTCCGGGAATTTCGCGAAATTTTCGGAATATCGCCATAACTTCCTTCGGAATGCATAAATTCTGGATCTGAAACAAGGGTTATACTCAGCTCATTAAAGCGAATCTTTTGATACCTTGCCTTACCGTAATTCTCGCGGCACGACTGGTGCACGATCTGAGATGAATTTTGCATTTTGGGAGAGGGGAGGTGGGTGTACGGCAGCAAGTGAATCCTTTTGCGATTTTTCTGAAATTCTAGGGAGGGGGGGGGGGGGGAGTAATCGGTGGTATTGGGTGTGGTTAGTTCTAAAATATGCGAACATGCCGTGATGATGCCATCGATGTTGTTTTTCCCCTCTTCTGTTTGTTTAGTAGCTTCAAGCACCTATTTATTACTAGAAGGGGTGGGTTCGAGTACAGGACACGAATATTGTGTTCACCTCCCCTCTCCCAAAATGCAAAATTCACCTCCTACCGTGCACCAATCGTGCCGCGAGAATTACGGTAAGGCAAGGTATCAAAAGATTCGCCTTAATGAGCTGAGTATAACCCTTGTTTCAGATCCAGAATTTATGCATTCCGAAGGAAGTTATAACGATATTCCGAAAATTCCGCGAAATTCCCGGATTGTCGCGGAATTCCGGGAATTCCGCGAAATTCACGGAAATTTTGCACGTTCTGAGAGCGGTATTGTATAAATAAACAGTGCAATTTTGTGCATTTATTTTAATACTCTTGCGTTCTGATGACAAAGCTCACTGAACAGAGGAACTGCGCATCAAATGCATTATAGAACTCATTTTTGTTGCTTTTCTGCGGTATTTGGTGTCTGCGCAATCATGGTAAAAAAAAGGAAAGAAAGAAATGAGGTGATCTGACATCTATGAACGGTAATGAAGCACTTCGAAAGAATTTTACTAGTGCAAACCAACATCAAAAAGTTGACAAAAAGACACGTTATTATTAAAACTGATTGTTATCGCTTCGCACACCCGCTCTGTAACTTGAGAACTTCCCTCTCTTTAAATAGAGCCAATAAGTGAAAGCAAAAAGGCATTTTGACCTTGTTTTGCTCCGTGTAAGAAGCGTTTCTTACCTCAGAGTACTCGCTGCTTTCGTTCCACGTGTTTACAGCTGATTCCAGATCTCTTGAAGCATTGAAACGCTCACTAAATGATGTAAATTGGCTCAGCTTTGTAATAAGTCGTTCCATAAGTCGTAGCGTCCTCGTAATTCAACGGTATGAAAAGATGTCAAAATTCAGTCAATAATGTATTTTCCTCTTATGCAAACTTCTCCACCTTACTGTCAGATTTCCAATTCCTCTTTCTCGAAACACAGCAAGTCAAGCAACCCACAAAAAGTCGTCTAACCATCGCCTCAGATCGTCTTCAAAATCGGAAACTAATATGTCTCCCAGTCAAGCCTTGCAGGACTGTCTTGAAGTCTTTGTCGTACGGAGCCATATATTTGTCATGCAAAAAAATTCGAACCCATGTTTTGAGTCTTTTCTCCATTATGGCCTCGTTTAGAGGGCGCATTTGAATTGCGTATGCTATGATCGAACTTTTGTTCTTGTGCAGCAATTTTCAGTGCAGACGACCTGCGCGTGCCACGAAAATACTCGTGTAAGGGATCACCCTGCTCAGCCCTCAGTTTTGAAAACCAATTCTTTTTTGTTCTACTCAATGTGCAAACGCCAATTTTCATAGGTAACAAAATTCTATGGAAAAGCTCTTTTCATAAGGAAAAAGCAAAGTTGTCGAAAATGCTCAATTTTATCTTCCAAAAAATCAACCGCCTTTCAAAGAAATGAGGAAGAGGATGAAAACGTTACGAACTTATGGAAATACTCAGTATAAACCAAACGTACTCGTAGTAGCTGGTCAGAGGATTCCATGTGCCAGTTCCATTTCGGTAATAACGCACAGCTTGTCTTTGTAGGCCTTTGCAATACTATAAAATCGAGCTCTATAATTATCCTTTTTACAAATGCTTCTATTCTTTACTAAAACATGTCGTGCAGTGAGTTGTTCTCGTAGCTACTACACCAACCTCGCCTGTCCAATTAAATACGCTTTTCAGTCGCTCGATCAGCGTTCTGTTGGCACGACCGAGGCCATACACTTTATAAACATCCCACTCATCATATAGTGGATCATAATAATCCGAAGCGCACAGATAAGAAATGCCCTAAACATAAGTCGTCGTCAGTACTTTTTACTCTCGTTAGACAGTGTATTTTAATGCTTACTGTGAAAAAGAAAATCAAACTTTTGAACATGATCCATATAGTAGATATTTCTCCAAGCTTATATAATCGCTCAAACCATTTTTGATCCAAAGGAGCAAGTGCAAGCTGTTAGCGTCAACGTTCCACAATTTCAACTTGTACTTCATTGCTGGTTGCAACAGATGATGTTTGCAAAGTTGCAAAGCACCATTCATCATAAATCACAAATTTCCAATGTTGTCATGTTGTGAAGAGACGATGTTTTCTAGCATTGAGATGGTGCACTTGCATGTCAGTGTGCCGCGGAAAGTTTTTACTAGTTTTCAGGGCTCAGCACAGCTGGCACCGGGTCAAGCTGGATATCGTTTTCAGGGCGGAAAGCAAAGGGGATATCGTTTCTACAGGGGCCGAGGCAGAGAACTGCCGCAAAAATGCCGCCGGCATGCCATTGGCAAGCTGTCCATCAACAAACAAAGGCGTTGTTTTCAGCCAGAACTCAATAGTATGACACCAAATTTGGTGTGTGCATGCGCGTTGGTAGACCGGAACTACGGGCCAAAAATTTATGAAAACTTATGTGAATGAAAGCTGTGCCTAACTTTTTTCTGAATTAGCTGGCACCGTGCCAGCTGGGTGCCAGCTGAGCTGGCACCGACACTTTGCTGACATAAGTCTTCATACTTTTTTATATAAAACGTATCTACACTGTAAAAGATTACATACGGAGAAAAAACAGTTTCATAATGTTCTCTCTTCAGCGTTTTATAGCAATTTGAAAACCACTCGGCCCGCTCCGCAGTCGAAAAATCGGCTTTTTCTGCTTCTCAAGATGTGATTCGACCACTTAAAAAGCTCAGAAAGCTGTGAAAAGTTCTTTCACGAAATCAGAGATGCATGAAAACATTACTACATTTTTTTTACACAATATAAAAATGATGACGGGTTTTCAAAGCAGGTCAAAAGGGACTTCGTACGAAAATTTCAATATCAAACGGGACTTCGTTTTGAAATTTCCCTGATGCCAGCTCGTGCCGAGCCCTGCTAGTTTCTCAGCCTTTTTTCCATATCGAAAAGGGCGTCGAATTTGCTTTAAGTCGATTGGTAACATTTTGTTGCAACTTGTTTTTCATTTTCGATCCCGGGAGAGCAAAATTAAAAAGCCAGCTACAGGCCAGCTTTTTTATAACATGAGAACTCAAAGGAGAATATGTGAGGAAGTGCGATAAATGCCACTTCAACATAATAGCCAAGAGGAGGTCTCATCGTGTAGCATAAAGCGATATAAACTAGCTGACAGCTTGTTTCAGATGACCTAGGCGCTCCCAGTAAAAGTTCGTTACCTGCGTGCTTTGTTCAATAAAGTAAAAGGTTCTCATATTATCAGATCGGAAGGGCTCTGTTCCATTAATTGTAGTCGTCACAAATTAGAAAGCGGATTTTTCATTCAGCGCGAGTGTATACGAAAAACAATTATTCTAAGGAAAGGTCGGTCTGGCAAATCAAGGAGGAATGTATATCAGTGGACGCTCCAGATAATTTTAAATCTGATTTCCCTTTTTTGCAGAACACTTCATGGAAGAGATCATGAGTCTTTGAAAGTTCCGAATCTATCAAGCTTCAAGTCGCACAAAAGTGGCAAAAAGCTATACAAAAGCACAATGCAGATTTCCATTGGCTTTGTTCCTTTTCTGTAGTCAATATGCTTGAGACAAATTTGACTACCTACTTCAGGTGTTTTTGAACAATTTTTCGTTGATTTTATGCTATTTCAGGTTGGCAAATTCGTATATTTGAACGCTATTTATTTTAGAAGTTGTTCAGCTAAAAAGGAGAGCACATTATCAGCATTTGAAGGCGAGTCTAGCGGTGTGCATTTCTTTTTAATTTGCCAGATCAAGTTGGGATCCTTTCTTTTCCAAGTCTCAACTTTTAAAATGATAATCGAGATCGCTATTTCTACTATCCTGTTACATATGAAATTAGAGTGCAGCATGTCAACTCGTACCTAATTCAAAAAACGAGTCCGTCCAAGGTCTAATTGAGCAGCGTTGTATTATCTTCAAAAAGAAAGTCTAGTGAGATGGTGTAGTGACATTGACAAAACCGCAACTGTTTTTACTGTTAGAATTTGGAGCTCATAACTTACAATGACTGACAAAAAAATCCTATTTTAAACATTTAGATGCTGCCTTGCGCGTGTATGGATGATGGGAGGTCATTCTTGTGACGTTAAGCGAAATTGTATAATCTTCCACAATTTCTAAAACACAATTATCCTTCAAGTCTTGCATACTGATTTTTTGCAGAATAACGTTGCCACTCAAGCATTGCAAGTCATAGGAGAGCAAATTATTGCTCCACATAAATGAAAAGAGCACTTTGGCGGAACTTTTTCTGGGAATTTTTATCCATATTTGTTAGAAAATTACATTTCATGTCCAAAACCATAGCCATCCATATTGCTTTTTGACGCTTACAATAAGAGAAGTGCATGTGCGTCGACTGCAATGTGAGAATTGAATGTTGTGACAAAGCAACTTCAACGCAAATGAAAAACGAAATGTTTAAAAGAATCTTTCCCTAGTCAATATGAGATTGAAATTCGTTGCATGCATTTGCACAATTCAGAGCTTGCAAACATTTTGTCACCTAAGTTCCAAGCAAGTTACTTGATGAACTTCGAATAAGAGCCACATTCTTGGTAGCAGTTTTCATACTGCTAGAGTGAGGGTTACAAATTAACAAGTAGCTTGCTTGGAAATAGCTTGTAAGCAGCTTGTTCAAGAAATTTCTACTGTAATCAAACTTGTGAAATAAAGCATATAGTAGTCTGCCTGAGTTAGAACTGCAAAAAACTCCAAAGAAAACAACACTCGATATTTTGACTGTAACTGAACTATGTTGAAGAGAAAGCGGATGCATGGATTTGCCAATATTGTGATTGTCCATTTTACTGTGCGGGAACTGAAAACCTTCAAGAATCTTATGGCATAGGCTTTCGTGAATGACCGAATTTTAATTTATAATATAGCCTTCACTCGAAAAAATGAAAGAATTGAGCTTGGACGTCAAGGTAGTTGAGGTATTACAAGAATTTTTTATGTACGCTTCCGACGATGAACAAAAAACTACGGAGGCGAACGGTGAAGCAAAGCGGAGACATTCTTCAAGAAAAAAGCTTCGTCCGCAGTAAAAGATTGCCGCATGAATTCTAAAGAAAGCGAACAACAGAGGAGCATATAACTGAGCTAGCAGATCTAAACGCGAAACTCGGCACATGAGTGAGCGACGCCGAGACTTCGGTCTGCTGCTGTCAAATGATTACAGAGTTTCCTGAAGAAGATCATCTTCATGGGGTGTCCACCTTCTTCAAAGCCCGGAATGACCACAAATGGACTTGGAAATCATCTGACGGCAAGATTTTAAGTTTTACTGACCACATCCTTTCCTGCAAACATATTCGATTCATAAGCGTTAGAACTGAACCACTAAATTATAAAACCGACAAACACAAAAACAAACTCTTCTATACCCGAGGAAACATTGAATGGCGCTTGAGTATTTCAAGGGAGAGAGAACGAAAAACTCACAAGGAATGGTCATAATTCGAAACGGTTAAACCAAAGCTGTATATCATTCGATGCGCACAAAACGCTGACTTCGAATCTATGTTCCTTACCTGTGTATCGCTTTGTGTACGAAGCTACAAGCATTTTTACTGCAAAAGAATTGTACATAAAAACTGCGAAATTGGGCACGTCGTTGCACTTTCAGCTCATCTTTACTCTTTAAGGATTAAAATAGCCTAGCTGCATGTTTAGGCCCAGCTTCAAACCGAATAGAGCTGTGACTCTGTACAGCAAAGCTTTTACTTTCACGCACAAGCAAAATAATGGCCTTTTATGGCTTATAGCTTCGTCTAGAAAAGCAATAAGCGGATATGGAAGACAGATTTAGAATCAGCGCTTTATGCTGCATCTACTGGCTTGCAGCTGTTTAGATTGGTCACTTCGACTTCTGACCATTACCTTGTCAGGGCTGCGTGAACTGGGAACTCTAAAAGCATAAAAGCTATTAAATGCCCATTATTTCTAACTCTAGCGATTGGCTATGAATAACCACCAATAAGGGTGTCCCAAAAAGTGTGCACCTAAATTGATCGTTAATAACTCCCTTCCTTCGTTGCCCTTCACCAATTTTTAGATACCATCCTGTGAAGCGAGGTTCAACTTAAATTTACAGTATGATGCGAAACACCGATCTCTTTTTCATATGTAGGATTACGGTATAAACTTTCAGCAGACAGTGCCATTGTGAAATAGGTAGTTCGTATCTAGCAGACTTCATTATTAAAGAACATTAAAAGAGCGGCTGTTAACTGCTCTTCTGAAATGACTTATGAAGGAAGCATGACCGTAGTGTGTGAATTGCATATCTGTAAGCAACGACTCTATTAGCTAGTATAAAAATCTTTGGCTTGTGGTTTTCCTTCCGAGGCGAAATGCGACTTTTATGGCTTGAATTCTTCTTTAAAGTTCCCACTGTAATCCCACAGTAACGAAGGTAGATCGAAGGTTTGCTCAGTACTGTATATCTAAGTTGAAGCGAGCTCTACAAAAAGGTACCTAAAGGTCGGCAAGAGAAATCGAAGAAAGCGAGTTATTACCGGCCAAACAGTGTGCACATTTCTTATACACCCGTTTGTATTTTCAACGCAGCAAAGATATCCGTGTATGTTGAGAACACTACCTGCAGTCATCTTTTCAGAATAAGTCACAGCCATGATAAAGAGACGTCAGGTAATAAAGGCAAATGTCTACTCAAGTCGACCGTATTGTCTGCTGCAAACTGTTAACAATTTCTATTACGTTCATTTGAAACCAGTGCGTCACCTCTGCTTCGCAGAGGCTCGCACTGGCTCTACTATCTATGTGCCTTACTCATTCTCGTAAAATCGTGGCACTGGAACTCACCGCGCTATGCCGACTACCACGAGTAAAATGTAAACAACCACTCATTTAGAAAGTTTTTTCACGTGAGATCGGTGATTTCGCGTGAATGAAACTTATCGCAGTAAGACAAACGCAAATACGAGTAGGTTTTTGGATTTGTCATAGCTTGGTAGTCGCCATAGAGGTAATAGTAACCGTGAGCTACATCTCTGTGCGAAAATCTTCTCAGACGCTTAGCTAGATCCTTGGCAAATTGACCATTTACACAACCAATTCTTTTTGGCGCCGTTTTCGTTATGTAGTGAACTTTCGACCACTTTTCGGGCTAAGCTCCATCGCTTGCACATTTGCTTACCAAACTCATCCACGACTCTGCAAAAAGTGGTGATACGGACCGAATCTTGCGGTACAGAAGCCAGGTGGACCCGTTTGGCGCGCAATTTCTGAGGGATCCACTCAACGAATCTATTCGTGCTTTTGCATGTTGGACTTTCATGAAGGTAGCATGCGCTATACAAAATTTGGGCTTAGAACGCTGGCGGGAACACGCTCCACGAATTTCGTAACAGACACACACACACACACAAAGTCACGTAAACATCCTTAGCCCGTTATTATATCGTCGAGTCATTTTTAACTTAATATGCCTGTACACTATGCACGCTAACTGACGAACTGCGAAACTAGAACCTGCTCATTTCCGGTGATTGCTCCTTGTTTCCTCGCTTATTTTGTTTTAATTGGTTAAATGTTAGTCAGCAGAATACATTTCTACATTTTGTTAGGTTGGAAAGTGTTTTACTGGGAAGTCACTAGTATGAGTGCCGTCGCTAATAGGGCTTAGTGTGCAATCTCACATATTAAGTTACAAATGACTCGAGGTTAAGTTATGATGGCACGAGCTAAGTGCTCCTCCCAATTGTTGAAGCGAAATGACTTTCATTGCTTTGAAAGCAAAACATCAATAATCATTCTTTTTCGAATTGGTAGAAATGGCTGTAGCAAACATTTTACACTTCAAACCTTTTCCGTAACCCACAATAACTTTTGAAGTAGGCCGTTCAAGACTTCTTTGATTTGTAAATGGTGTGTCAGAATTTTTAGGAGTGCCATTACACCAAGCAAAGTTTTTTAAGCTTCCTAAATGGTGTTGTCGAAATGCGTTTTTAATCAAGCAATGAGGTAACGAATGGTAGCAACGCCACACAAATGTCTTTTTATAGACACCTTTCAGTAATGTGATGTTTTCTGAGTAACAGCTTGAATTTTTATCACTAGTCCGTCATCACAAGTTCAAAACCCCTAAAGCCCCTAAACCATCAAGAAAACCCAAGGAACAATTTTAAGAGTGTCTTAATAGAAAACAGCTTTGTTTTTTCTCCCTCTTCTATTTTCGAAGCACTAAACAACTTGCACTAATAGCAGCAACTTAACCCAAGAAAGTGCATCGTCGAATAAGCAGGCTATTCCCCCCTAAATATGGAATTTTGTTGTCTGGACCCTGCTACTTGCTCCTTTGTTGCTTAAAAAATCCGTCCCCTTCTCTTCTACCTGAGAGTTCTTCCGGAAGTTATATTGTTGGGGCTTCGTCTTCTTGAGTGCAGCCATCGTCGACGAAGGATTTCTGATCTAAAATTCTCTCCAATTAGCTTCAGTGAGTCAAGCTTTGAGGGACGGACCGCTTTCGATTGTTGTTTTAGCAAGAAAGACGATTTCATTGACTTGGCAACTTATCCGTAAACAAGTCAAAAGTACTGCATCGATGAAGGGATGCCTTTGCTACAAAAGGTGGTCAGGTCTTCAATAACCGAAGAAAAGTTATATCTATGAAAACAGAAACTTCTTCAAAAAGTTCTTAGTATCAGGCACTGAAGCCTTCCAACCTTCCAATGAAAGGAGAAGAGAATGAATGATTTCTGTTACAGACTTCACATCAAACACAGCCAGGTATAAGCAGCCAGCGCACCTCAAATATTTTGGTTAAGGTGCGAACGAGCGGTGTCGCTGTATCTACAGAGTGCGGCAAACTAAATGGCGCGAATATGGCACCAAACCACGGGAAAAAAATCAGTAAGCCACAGCTCAATTGATATCGTACAATGTTCTAACCATACTGCGCTAATGACATTTTTCGTATATCAAAGCTCTGTTCGAGAATGCGGGAATCAATAAAGGATTAGTGATTTTGGGAAAAAGCCAAAACGAATTTCTATATTTTGCTCTTCTGGGCCATTCCAAGCTGTGCTTGCAAAGTGAACTTTGTACTATCACTTCAGTGCATTTGCAAGAATTTTTTTCTACGCAATATGAAAATGTATACACGAAAATATGCGAAAATACCTAAGTACGAAAGCACAACGCGCACTTTTTTTCGCGCCATATACACTTTACTCGCATTTGGTCAAATTTGCAGTACATGCAACATTAGCGGGTAGGTATGACTAACTGGCGGTTAAAACTGATTGAGCGTTGCCTCCAACAGTGCAATCCAGGGCTCAGCAGCCGAAACCGAGGAGTGAAACGAAGTCACCATTGAATTGACAAATACTTTACGAAGTCCCATTTGACATTTTTTAAACCCCTCACTCCTCTCCACTTAACTTTTTGCCCTATACAGGGTGTCCCAAAAGTAAGTACACACTTTTCAATCGTCAATATCTCTCTTCCCAATGCACATTTTTCGAACATTCAAGTACTATTCTGTAGAGGAGGCTTCAACTTAGATTTACAGTATTAAGCGAATTACCGGTCTCTTCATTACTATAGGTTTACGGTGAGAACTTCCAGCATGTGGAACCATTGTGAAATACGCCATCTGACAAAATTTTTTTCAAAAAATCTGAAAAATCATTTACTAAGGTTTTCGCGCACGCTGATTCCACTACACAACTTTTTACGGGTGTTTTCATTTTTTGACGGTGTAATCACATTTCTGACAAATAGTGGGGAATCGTTTATTACGCTTTACCTGGGATAACTTTGGAAAGAAGCATCACAGTACAGTGGAAATTTTATGTTCGAAATCAGCGGCTTCTATTACCAGATAGGGTTTTTGGCTTGTTTGATTTGTTCCGAGGCATAATATGGCTTCCAATAGGAATAATTATGGCCTAGAATTCTTGTCGAAGTTTCTAAAGTAATCCTACAGTAATGAAGAGGATGGCTAATATTCGCTCGATACTGCAAATCTAAGTGAGGCCTCCTCTACAGAATGGTACTGAATGGCGAAAAAACGCATTGGGAAGGAGATATTAACTATTGAAAAGTGTGTACTTACTTTTGGGACAGACACCTGTATTTTGTGTTGGACTGCAGCCCAACCTAGAATGAAGCGCAAAAAGGCGAAAACAAAATAACAAAGGAAACCTTCACCCTTTCTTCCTTCTCTCTGTATCCTTCCGCCCCATCCCCCCCCCCCCTTGCCCCACAAATGAGACGAACAGATTGCAGACAAAACAAGAGAAGGAAAAGATCAAGGTAAGCATGATGGACATTCGAGTGCTTAGCTGAAATGAATGATGTCACTTTGCTTAGAAGAGTGCTTTGCGAAAGCAGACTGTACCGCAAACGAATTTTTTAAGAACTGTGGAACAACGTAAAGGAAAAATTATGGATCGCGTTTTCTTTGTATGAAAACTCTTACGGTGAAGATACAATCTATTTATAAAAAAGAGTATGAAAACTGTGTGAGCAAAGGGTCGGTTGCAGCCGACACCCAGCTGGAGCCACTCCAGTTAATTCGGAAGAAGTTGAGCAAGGTTTTCATTTACTTAAGATTTCATAATTTGGGTCATAGTTGTGGTCCGCCGCCCCTCACACATGCACGCACCGGATTTTGTGTCATATCATAGCATATTAATTGTAAAAAAAAATTTTTTTGTTTGAGGGAACAGTGACAACTCTTTATAGTTATTGTTAAAATGCTTTCTGCATGCCGACGACGCTATCTGCAGATCGAATTTTTGCCAAACAAATTGTGCCTTTTGCCGCCCAACCTCTTGTGCTGTATAACAGGCCTGTAGCAAAAGTTCGGATTATTTTTGATGAGTTTTAGGTATGAGTGACCATGTAACACTTTCTCAAACATTCAAGGCAAAAAATTTTGTTTTAGCTCCAAATTTGACCATTCTTCGCTTGGAATTCAATGAATTCACCTATAGTATAGTACTGCATAGGCTCTCATTATTATATTCATCAATGTTTGACTGCAATTTTTGATGCCTCAGCTGGCATAACTGACTCACCCGGCCTGTCAGCAGATTATAATGTCATCTCCTAATTTTGTACGGCATTTTTCTGCCCCTGTCGCACTTCTGGACTTATACCAGCTTGCTGTCGCCTCCATAAGCAGCACGCTCACTTTCACCCTGTACCATCTCCTAATGCCAGCTCGAAATTTGCACCAAAAAATCTTTGAATTCAAAAGAGGGAACCTACTCCAAAAGGGCTGTCTTGAAATTAGCATGTTCACTTGCTCCCCTGTGCCAACTCCCGGCTTTATAGCTCAAAACAGTGAATTGATGAAATTAATTTTGCTCAAAAAGTAGTTTGTGATTCGCCCTCTACTGACGTGTAGTTCAGTCCAAAATGGTTGAAAAAGGGCAATTTCCTGTTCGGAGCAAACTCCACACAGAAAGTCACGTAAGCACACAAGCAAGCTCAGCTTTATAACATACCATTTTCGACAAACTTTTGGATTTGTTACATTTTGCTACCGAAAAGGGAGCGGTTTATGCCACTTCTAGTTTACACGGCATTCTATAAAATACCGAAATTTGAGCGCTCCTGTACCAAAAAGCGAAAAGTTAGGCACTCAGATGCAAAACTGTTAACAGCCTAATACTTGTTAGTGACACCAATAGCTTTGCAGAAGGTCATAATACACACTTTTGCGGGCCAATCATATGGATGCGCTTGGCACGCAATTTTTAAAGAATCCGCACTGGTTCGGCATGTTGTACTTACAGCTGGTGGCACGCGCTAGGCCTCGGCAGAGTTCACGCAATTTCATTGTCGCGATTCATCTCGCAAGACAAGTGTTACGAGTTCATTGCATGCCGATCTTCTTGTATTTTGATTTTAATAGTTAGTCACGGTTAGTCATGTTGGAAATCTATCACAGCCGAAATGCAAGGCATGCAATGTTATTATTACAGTTGTCTTTTCGCGAGGAATCGTGACGATGAAATCGCGTGAACTTTGTCCGAAGCCTTATGCAACAAATGGGCTTAATACATGAATTTCATGATAAACAAATTTTCATACACACAACAAAAACACACGTTCTTGACGCTTTCCTACAGTAGGATAGGATTGCTCACATACATCATTTTAACTGTACACTAACATCATAGAAAAGAACACACTTTACTAAAACATCATTACGGATAAGACAAAGAAAAAATTTGTTTCAAGAAGAATAATCAAAATAACATGCCAGAATTCCCATCACTCTTTGCTTTATGAGCTCTTCTTCTTTCTTCAAAAGATAGTCGGGTGCATTACGATTGATGTCGACGATCACGCGCTGCAGCAATTGCTTTACAGCGCAACCGACTTTCTTCGAATTGTTCATGATCTGAAATGCTCTCTCTTCTTGAGGGATAGCTTTATGGCAAGTCTGTTTAGGGTCAGCGAAATCGAGTGATTGCAATTGAACGCCTTTAATAATGCTCAACTACCACACCCTCTTAAACATATGGTCAAAATTGCGAAGGGCTTGCACATCGATGTAATTGCAAAATGTAGAGTTTTCTGGAGTGAATGGATCCGACTACTTTCAATGTCACGTTTGTAACTTTGTGCATTATAAACTGAAACGAGTCTTCCTTATCCGAAGTTTTTTCCGTATTTTCTAGTAACAACACGTTTGAAGATGGGCAAACACGAAGTGTCCAAAATTCACCCCTTTTTTCACAGTCGTGCTTCTGAACTAGTTGCTATTGTAGTAACTAAAATGATAAATAGTAATAAATTTCTACCCGTCTGTACTTACAACGCAACCTTGCTGCACACTCACTTTCAACTTATGAGGAGTTTTGATAACACGAGGATGGAGTGAACATGTTGTTTGTTTGTTGTTTTGTTGTTGCTCAAATAATCGCCGGAGGCAGGCGTTCCGCAAACTCGCGCCTTTCTGCAGGCGGTCAACAAAATTTTGGGGCGTGGCCAAGCCTTGAGCGGGCGGCACTTCCTTTATGGTTGCATATTCTGTCAGCGGGCAGCAATACAGCATTTTCTACAAGCGCTCGGCAAATATTTTCTTTCAGCGAGCGCTCGGACTTCTTTTACGCAGTTTCGGGCGTATGCCAAGAAAAGGTGAGACTCTATGTGGCAAAGGTGTCATCGATGGTTCAGTTACCCAAGTTTGGGGCACCGTTTCTCAGCGGAAGGTGCGGTCACTAGGCCGCAACCCATCCACAGAAGGGCCGCGATAGTTCCCCGAGCGTTCCTCCACAAACCGGCCAAAATTATCCCAAAATTCCGCAAGCGGACCGCAAGAGATTAGTAAACTATTTCCCCGGTGCCCGCCCACTCAGAATCCGCATGGTCGCCTGCCCTCGTCGATTATCTGAGTGTGTGGATGTTTTAGTCAAATCCTTCGATCATTCCAACGAGCTTTCCGATCTGTGGAGTTTGGCTTGACTGGATATGTTGCTAATATCAGAAAAATAATTTGAGAAATTTTTGAAAGGCTGGAGATCAAAAAACCTTTTATTGCATTACATTTTGCTTGCTCTATTCACTTGTTATCACATCCAAAAGTTTAAGAGAAAGTTTTTAATTACAAAATTTGGGCATGTCAAAAATTGGGCCCAAAATTTTGAAGGATACTTTAGTGACCACAAAAAAATGTTCTTAGAACATGATCTCCAAAATTAGAAAAAAAACTGTATTGAATGGTTATATGGTTTCTAAGCACCGTGGCTTAGAAACCTCTTCTTCATCTTACGCGTTTTTATGATAGAGCCAAAAAATCTTCATCTTACGTGTTTTTATTATAGCGCCGAAGGAAACTGTCATAACGATACATTAGGTTGCTGCATAAGTTCTGTGCGATTTGAATTTTTTGAGTTCAAAATGTCATAACTTCTTTCAAAGTCAACTATTTTCTGAGATCTTAGATTCTTTGTGTTGAGCAGCTCCTTCGCTATTAGATGCATATTGAGATTTGCGCAAATCCTCTTTAAGGAAGAAGCAAGAATGCAAAAACTCTATAGCGTTTTTCTTCAAACCTGTCTTTTTTGCATGGCAACGCTCCCGTATGAGAATTGATAAACATCTTATCTAGATATGGATAGATAGAGAAATTTTTGTAGATTATTATGCAACCTAAAAGAGCCCATAAGGTCTGTGCTGCCGAGAGATTTTTTTAACCGAGCAAAAAAGAAGCCACTTTTCGACTTCTTTTCAGCGCATGTGTGCATGCCTATTTACCTATTATGAGAATTTTACAATTAAGTTGAGCGCAGAAAAGGAATTGGTGAGTGGGGCCTGCTAGCTCTTGCTTTACTCTAGCACGTCCAACTTTGAGCTCATCGATTACTTCTATCCTCAGAAAGTTATTGCTTGTAAAACATCCATACAAAAAATTAATGTTCGCCAGTAAGTTTTACTAGCAAGACGTTTTCTTCATGGTACCGAACTTCTGCATATACTAGCCTTCTATGCCCTTATTCCACAGCCAATGAAAGAACTTGACATGAAGGGCGCATTATGGAGATTTCCTTGCAAGAACATATTTCTAGGGTAAGAACGTATCTCGCCACTTGGAGTTTTTAGGCCTGAAATCTCCGTACACTAAAAAATTTATTGAAATCTGTTACGCGTTGAGAAGAGCAGGGAAAGCACTTCCTAGTGATACTAACAATACTGCATTAGAATTGAAATTCTCTTAGAACAGCTGCTTCAAACATAAGGCAAAAGAAATCGGACAGAACTTATGCAGCAACCTAATAATATTCAGGTTCTCAGAAAAACAAAAACAGATTACAGTACCTTGAGTCTTTCTATATTCCTTGCAATGCAATGTCATAAGCAGCATGTGGCACAGATATGCACTATTCACTTAAAGTTAAGCGTTGTAATTACTGCAAAATACTCCATTGTATTGTTTCCTGTGCTAACCATGTTCAGCATGTTTTTTAGCACATTCACGACAAGGCCGATTTTTCGGAGGACGTACGTTATACTACAAAGATCTCGCCGCCAAAGCTCGCCGCCATAGTCGGCACGCGCGCCGAGCTGGCTTACGGTATTCCGCACCCATTTTGCACCGGTGAGCGTGAGCGACGAGGCACTCGCGCGACCGCAGTCTCGACGCGTCGCGACTCGCCCGCGATGGCACGATTTTATAAAAATTTACATGAAAACACTCAGAAAAAATTTGCTCTTTCACATCTTAACGTGCGGTACCGTCCGTCGCATTGCGATAGCAATATACATGTTCAATCAATGCCTCACACTCCTCTTTTTTTATTTTTCTAACGCGGGTACTCATAAAAGATAATATTTGATAAGCGATATTCATTTCTATAATCCCTGCAAACATGAATCAAATAAAAAAATAAAACGAACAAGTATTTTTCGATTTTGCACCTTATCGCGAGACGGACATACGAACATCAATATCTGAAACAGCAAGTTTTTCCGAGCGTTTTCACGTAACTATTCATAAAATTCGCGACATCGCGCGCGACGTCGCGGCGCGAGGGAGCAGGCCAATCTGCGGTCGCGACATTGCCTCATGGGACGCTCACCGGTGCAAAATGGGTGCGGAATACCATACGCCAGCCCGTCGCGCGTAAAGACTACGGCGGCGAGCTTTGGCGCCGACGGCTTTGTAGTATAACGCCACGCCGCCGATTTTTCGATTACTGCCGTTTCGGACCAGAGCTTTTTCGCTTTGTCAAACTTACGACCCACCCGTGAGTTGTATTATCAGAAATGGTAGTCTTTTTGGAAAAAATTCAAAACATGTCTCCGAGAATTTCCCCACAAGGGTTATCGAAGGCGCTGATTACCAAAATATGATTTATTTCAGTTTTTGGCAGTATACGGCAAAGTTATGGTAGTCATTCTGTACGAACCCAATATCATGGATTTCCATGTAAAGTGTGTTGGAGTTATTTCATGTGCTGATCACGATTATACTGTTACATTTCGTTTATTACTTTCCCACAGTGGAACTACGGTAGCAATACTGTAGAATTTTCGCAAGAATCAAGAAAATGATGTAAGAAGGCGGTATTAGAACTTGAAACTATAGTTTCCGTAATCAGCATGCTAAAAAACCTATATATGCAAAGTTTGAGCTTTCTGGGATGAGCAATGCGAAATATCTATAGAATCGATATCTTGATGGGCGGACATCACTGTCGTGCCCTCCCTGTATTTCTCGTGCATGTAAACTTGAAATTTCAAAAACAGCACCACTCTGCGAAAAATTTGAGCTAAAGTCTGTGCCTTGCCTTACCTCTATCTACAGTATATCTACCGCAACATTATATTACAGTATCCAGAAAAAGGACCATTCTAGCTGGAGCTAAGCCAAGGTGTCCACAATCATGTGCCAGAACGCTGTAGAATAATTCTATCGTATATTGGCAAAGCTAGAGCTTCAGGAATCTTACGACCCACCGGTGGGTCGTATTGTCCGAAACGGCAGAACACGTACGACCCACCGATGATTGTGTTGTCGTGAATGTGTTAAAGGCTTATGGTCCACGCTTATGTGACAGGGTACACAAACGATCGAGTTTAGTCTTCCGAACTATCAAGCACAAAACGAAACAAAGGCTGGCTGGTCCAGGGAAAACGACATTATTTCTTCTTTTTTTCACCCAAATTCTCAGCCCATAACCTAGCATCATCATATTTGATCTTGGGCCGAACAAACTCTTTTCCTTTTACTCTAGATAGCAATTTTTTGGAACAACGCGCAATGTCTTTTTGAGGTACTTTATATGCAAAAGATTCAAAGATATAGAAATTATTCCATCTTCCCTAAACACCGATATATGCAAAAAAAAAGTTTTTTTAGAACTAGTTGTCAGCTATGAAAAATACCGACCGTCAAAAACTCATCGTCTGCAGCCCACATCTCAACAGCAGATGGCAGATGTTTTAGAGGATCGTAGAATCCACTGAAATAGAGCGTGTTGAATCAATTCTGTGTATTTATGAGAAAAGGAGAAGCAAACTCGAAGATGTCATCCAGTAGGTAGTCTCTGAGTGTTGAATTGTTATGTGTTTTTGTCGGATCTTTTAGATAGTCGATAGATTTATTTTCTAGACGCTGATCGTACTGAAAAATTGACAAAATTAGTACAACTCAAGTTTTTTTTCCATCAACATGCACAGATCAGTGCATGTAGTGGGGTTATTCTAGAGAAATGATGTGACGAAGAAAAAGGCGCTAATTTTGTTTGGTAATTGGAAACCTTCTGGTGAGGATAACGAAATGAACTAAGCCATCAAAATGAGTTTAAGACCAGTGTAGCAGAAACGTCTGCAGAGCATGAGGATACTGGTGCCTTAAAGGCACCGCCCACCCAGAATCTCGAATTTCATGCTTCTGACCCAGAACCTTCTCGTGTCATTGATTATGAATATTGAGTAGAGAATCCGCAAAACTCCCGAGTCGTTTGGGAGAATCCGCGGGGTTATCGCGGTAAGGTTGGGCAATGTGGATGGGCGGGCATTAGTGTAAGAAGGGAGCCGACTTGGGGCTCCCGTGCCTCTTCGTTATTCTAAAACGATTCTCGCTTTCGAAGCGACATTTTGAGCCACGACTTGGGTATTGGCTTGGTGGGAATCCTCATCACCGTATGATGACAGAAGCTCAAAACCTCTGATTCAGGGTGGTCGGCGCTTTAAAATATTATTTTGTTCAGAAAGTAGTGCCAAATCTTTCCATAACGCCCATTGTTTGAACACGAATGAAACGCGCTGATTTGGGATCTTTTCTTGATGCACGGTAATGCAAGCCATCAAATACGCTAACCACCTTTCAAGATTCATTCTTGCCGGATGGTGTTTTCATGAAAGCAGTAGTCTCTAGATTTAGGTTACAGCTTGGCACATTGGCACGGCAGATAGAAGATTAGCAAGGCTTGCAGACATTTAGCTGACCAACTAAGCTATTCGCTTATGTGCAGTGAACATAGTTTCTATAGCAGAGTAAGTGGTAAGTCGTAACAACGACGTCTGACTACCACTTACTCTTGTACGTGGGGCTTCTCAAACAAGAAATGCATTAATGTACAGGGAGTTTATGAAATCGTGATGACTGATTTAACTGCGGTCTTTGCGCCCCAAGAGCTATCACTTTAATGTTTAGCTTAGAATTTTCGGTATCTAAATGCCATAGTATGCATGCAAAAAACCCATTTGACCAGAAATGGAAGCCAAGAAGGTGCGGTTGCCGAGAATGCGTACGTGAAGCGCGCGACCTGGTGTCACGATATGATTGCCTCCACAGAATTAGGCATGAAAAATGAAAAAAAGTTACTATAGCCTTCAACAGTGTGATCATGATTTTTTAGACTTCTTCAATGGCTGATTTTCAAGGAATTCTATATTTGCTGCGACTATCCGAAAAACGCGGCTTTTTCAAAATTTTCTCATTTATTTTTCTCAATTCTTATTCAAAGAAAAAAAAGACGGCGATTGTACATTCAAGTCAGATGTGAAAAGATCATAATGAGCAAGATAAAGCTTCGTGAAGTTTTCTAAACGGAAATTTTGGATGACTAGAAATTCAATAGCTTCGAAACTTGCTTAGATTTAGTTTGCGCATTATCTAGGCCACCTTACTTGCTTTGCCCTATAAAACAAAACCCCCTCTCTTCGCTGTGTGATGTATAAAGCATTCGAAAAATCGTGACGATGGCGCGACCGCGCGCAACACGCACTCACTCCCCCTCAGGGCCCGGCACGAGTCGGTTTCTTGGGTTTCTGAAAACGAAGTCTTCCCTGACTTTTGGAAGCTTACGAAGTCCCCTTTGACCAACCTGCTTAGGAAAAGATGACTACAAGAAAGATTTACTAGTCTGAAAGAAAAGACGGATAAGAGCGAAAATCCAAATTGGAGCTGAATACTACACATGCACAAGGCTTTGGCATTAGAGCGCGATATTTAACAAAGCGAGAAGAAATGAAAGCAAAAAACAAAGAAAAGGCAATGATATGAAAATGTCTTCATGCTCAGGGATAGATTTTGGGTCGGGGAATCTGTCCATGCTAAAAAGATCCGAAACTTATGTGAAACGGCGAAAATATATGCTCCAGACGATCTCAGATCGTCTGGTGGCCGTCTGGAGAAGATCTAATTTTGGAAAAGATATTACTTCACATAAGTTTTCAAATCTTTTTACATACTCCTTCCGCAAATAATTTTCTACACATACAGTTCAATTTTGGTGCCATATGCTTCTGTATGCGCTGTAAGCAAGCAATTTGTTTATTTAAGCCTTGCTTTTAAATCGCGCGCACTTTTCGCCATACACGATAGAGCATGTCAATCGCGTGATAACCTGAAAGCTTGTGTTCGACTAAATGGCGACTAATAAAATAAACTTCTTGGTGCTTGGCCCTGACCTCCGCAAAAACGAAATCTCCTTTGCTGTTTGCTTCAAAAACGAAGTCCAGCCTGCTTCCAGGCGATCTGTGCCGGGCCCTGCTCCCCTGCTTGGTTTCTATCCCTACTCATAAAGTTCTTTAGCTTACATATGATAGTTCAGACTCTGGAAGCAGTGGCGGTCGCAGGATTTCGGATCGGGGGGGGGGGGGCGACAAAAAAATGTTTCAGATGAAGGTGTGTGGCGTTAGCCACGCACTCTCAAAAATTTTTTGTGGTGGTTTTCAAATTTTTGCGTGTCTGCAACCCCTAAAATCTGGAAAAAGGGGACGTACAGTTGCAGCGGTGGAATTTGTCCAAAACTGCGGGATTGTCGGGATTCGCGGGATTTCGGGATTCGCGGGATTCGCGGGATTCGCGACTTCGCGGGATTTGCGGGATAAGCGGGATTTAGCTATAACTTCTTTTAAACTAGCTTTATTTGTAATTTGAGTGAAGATTTGGCTTCAGCTTGATGAGACGAATCTTTTGATATATGGTATGTCCGTAGTTCATGGTGACGGGGTAGACATACAATGATACCTTGTTGTTTTCTACGTTAAGGCTTTTGTGAACATTTATCACAGCGTAAATTACGAATAGCAGGTTCTGGTACGAAGTTTTCATTATCGAAAACTATCGCGAAAAATTGGGCAGTTTTTATCTCCCTTATCGCTGATGTAAGCATTTTATCATTTATCACTGATAATAACACATTTTTGGACCATTTTTTGCATATGGTAAGGAAAGTACTGTAGGAAAAGCTGTGTGAATTTCTATCGCTCTTTCTCTCATTATAAGTGATCTACAGGCTTTTCTAGTTCTATTGCTCGGTGCAATTGGTAGATCCCTCGCTGCAGCAATCGATCGATTTTTCATCGGCACATGCCATTGCTGTCAATTCTTACCTAGAATGGCATTTTTGCTTCAACTCGCTTCAAGCCGAAGCCTGGACTGAAATTCTGCACCTATATGGAAGATGAACGTGGAAATCGACCGCATGAATTTAAGCCATTCTTATCTGTCGTTGTCATTGATATCATCATTTTATCATTTATCACTGACGACACAAAATTGGATCATTTTTGATATACAATAAGAAATCTACTTTAGAAAACGCTGTGTGAGTTTTTATCGCTCTATCTCTTATAGTACAAAACCACTCACAGAACATGCAAAATTTCCGGGAATTCCGCGAAATTCATGTGAATCAGCAGATTACGCAGGGCCATAACTTTTTTCCGAATGAGTATATTCAAAATCCGAAAACAACGTGGTATTCAGCTCGTCAAGGCAAATCTTTTGATATACGATTGTCTCCAATATCTTGTTTTCAATAATCTTGAATTTGCATGCCGACGCCTCTTCGCATGGGTGTAACGCAACAAGCATCACACATAGGAGACTGCCATGGGCACCGTTCGATAGTACTCTTTCACTAGATTATCCTGCGCTAAACAGCAGCCAAAGACTCCCTTTCAAAAAAGATAGAAGAGCTGATAAACTCTGGAAAAATTAAGCTGTTCCAAGTTTTACTGTTTTAAATTAGTTAGTTTTAAATTCCACCCTCAGTGGTTGTATGACATACTGATCAAATCTGTTCACATTGGTTAATGGTCTTAATGTGCTGGATTTGGAAATTAGGTAGATCTAAGCTCAAGCTACGAAGGTGCTTGTGTCGAGACGCAGACTAATTAGAGTCCGACAGTCCCTTCGCCGACTGGGCGGTGCCACCAACTTCAGATGAGCTGGCACTCCCCGGGTGCTCGGTGGTCCCCTCCCCAATTATGTTCCCTCATATTTATATTTATGTTATAACGATAAAATAATCTAGTCAGAACTGTTATGTAATTACAAAGGAAAGAAACTAAGGGTAGAGGGATCAAGTTAAGAGAATAGCTAACTCTTCAGACTTGACACCTGGATATTTAAATGAGCAGCTGAAGAACGCGCGACCACCATATTCAACTCAATGGGATCCATTAGGCGAAGTGAGCATATGCAATCAGAATGTCATACAACCACTGAGGGCGGAATTTCGACGAAATACGCGATTTTTACATTTTGAGCGAAAATTATGAGGACGTCTTTTCGTAAGCTCGTAACTCGGCGAACTTTATAGACTGGAGCCTGAGCATGCACTTTTTGATAGCACAGTCCCCAGTGATTTTGACTTGGAAAAGCAAGCAGGCAAGTTTTCTGACAAATTCGCGAAAAGTGCAGGCAAATTTACGAACTTTCGTGACTCAGTTACAGTCACCTCACAATATCTCTACAAGAAGACCCTGTCTTTTTCAAAGACCACTATTTTCGTAATCAGCAGTGTTCAGAAAACCTCTTTGGGCGAAGTTTCTTTACAATCCAAGGTCATCGACATTTTGACCAAAACCCATCGG
>CATQJL010000001.1:104454417-104472599 GCA_958299035.1 Cylicocyclus nassatus
TGCGGGCAGCTGCAACGCATGCAGCACTGTTCCGGCACAGCTCCAGCACAGGAGAATTGCGCTCACAGGAGTAATTTGAATCTGATTCGTTTTCTTTGCTCTGAGTATTAGCTGGTGAAAGCACAGCCATCAAAAGCGGGAAATGGGAAAAAATTGCTTTTTGACGGCCTTTAATTTCACAGTTTGGATGTCTTTTGAAGCGGGATTTCTGAGCCTCACAAAGAAGGAGTAGTGCTTTGTCATGAGTGCAAAAACGGATTGCTATTTCACCTTTGAAACAAGCTAATCATGTTGGAAAATGACCATTTCACTCAGGTAGCCTAGTATCTTGAATCTTCAGAATTCGCTCCAACTTTGTCTACAGGGGTTAGTTGACATGCTCATTATGGATATGTTGCCAGTTATGTGACAGGGCCTTCAGCTAATGCTATCTTAGGTATATAATCTAGGGGGGGGGGGGGGGATCTTATCAAGACAGCAATCAGGGGGGAGGGGTCGTAACCATACCCTCGATACATAGAGCCACATACTCTGGTAACCTTCACTTTGAGGGCTATGAGGGGACACAACCTTCACCTGGAAAAAAAAACAGAAGTCATCCCGGGCGAAGCCGCGGATGTTATTATCCTGACTATAGGTGAATGAACCAAATATAGGAAAGAATATCTGAATATCTCAGCGAAACCAAGAAACTGCTTTTTCAAAGCCTTTTTTTACGCTGAAAAGAGAATTTCTGTAAAAGTTTTTTTAGAATTCAGGACAACGTTCCTCAGTTAGCCTCTTATTCAACCAAAAATGTGTTTCAAAAGTTTGAAAAAGCTGTTGGAGTTGAATTGACACGAGACAACTTGCGCCTAAATGTGCGCAGAGAGTCGCGCACTAAAATGCTGGTCTATCTCGTTAGTAAGTGACTTTTAAAGCTTGGCACATTGTCAGTTCTTATCGTCGTGTCATGACGATCAGAATGATATATAATGTTGCACGGTTTCGTTGAGACCCCGACGAATCTACGACCAGAGCCAAATGCCCCGTCGGCTCTGATCTGTCTCCGCTGCTCGTCTGCGTCTCCGCGCGCTGCGCGCTACCTCGCTACCCCAAATGCGAGGCGCGGGGCATTTGCTCTGGTACCCTTTTCTTCGCTGTTTCGAACCCAATTTTAGCAAGCTATATACCATTTTGAAGCTCTTGATCTCTGTTTTCACGCTGACAACTTCCCAAAACCACATTTTTTGATTTGGTCGAGAAATCCGGCAAAAGCCTTGTTTTCGAAAATCTCTTGTTTTTTCTTAGTTTAACTAATTTTACGCGGTTTTTTCGTGCATTCTATAGATCTTGCTCCTGTTCATAATGCAGACAACCACCCAGCCCTTATCTCTTCGATTATTGTGGAATTTTTTGTGAAAATTCGTAAAAAGTGCGTTTTTCTACCTTGTTCTGTTTCATTGCTTTCTCGATTTTCTTCCAGCTTGGGCGATTGTTGCTCAGAACAATAAGCGCAACAATCTAGACAACGTCCCAGGAAACAGGAACGTCAATGCGGGGGTAAAAATTCAAAGGACGCATAAGAATCAAAACCCCGTGTTGCGATTTGCTGGTCCTGGAGCGAAAATTTGCACACTGAAAAGCCGCCAAATGAAGGATTCCAAACCTTATTGCAGCGTTTTTATCCGGTTTTCAGCAGTTTCTTTTGCTTTTTATGTGTGTTTTATGTCATTTTCTCTTCTCTGATAATCTTTAAACAACCTTCACTATTTATGACGTCAGATGTTCAAACAACCTTCACTTTTGACGCCCTATTTCTAGACTATCGAAGGTATGGTCGTAACCAGCGATTGTGTGCCACACGCCTTGTTTGACCCTGCATACAATGATACCTTGTTCTATGTTAAGGCTTTTGTGAACATTTATCACAACGTAAATCGCAAAGCAGGTTCTGGTACGAAGTTCTCATTATCGAAAACTATCGCAAAAAATTGAGCAGTTTCTATTTACTCTTATCACTAATACAAGCATTTTATCATTTATCACTGATAATATCACATTTTTGAATCATTTTTGGCTTATGGTAGAAAAACTACTGTAGGAAACGCTGAGTGAATTTTTATCGCTCTTTCTCTCATTATAAGTGATCTACAGACTTTTTTAGTTCTACTGCTCGGTGCAATTGGAAGATCCCTTGCTGCAGCAATCGATCGGTTTCTCATCGGCACATGCCATTGCTGCCAATCTTACCTAAAAAGGCATTTTTGCTTCAACTCGCTTCACGCCGAAGCCTGTGCTGAAATTCTGCACCTACATGAATGAACGAAGATGAACGTGGGAATCGAGAAATTTGAATTTTAGTTTGGACCACCTGACTAATAAAAGCTATATTCGATATTTCTCGAGAACTAAAGCTTGTAGAGAGCTGAAAATTCACGCTTGTACTTCTACAGATTTGTAGTAATCATCTACTTATGTGGGGACGACACAGCATCACTTTGGCAAAAGCATGAACATTTTCGTTTTTTCGACTTTTAACAGAGGAAAAAGTACGGCAATAGCGTACATATATGTCTTATGTGAATAGTGTTTACGTGAGCAAATTAGAATTTTTGCAGGATTCTCATGAATTGAGTTATGATTTTTCTCGATTTTTCGGGTAGTTGAATCTTTTTAGTTTTGACTCGAAACTCGAGGTGGATCAGAGCTGTTGTTAAAGCAAGATAGCCACCTTGTAGAGCTTGCTCTGTCGAATGGTACCTTGAAAGCTATTCAGGAATAAAAAGTGTATGACTTGTTGCGGTTGAAATTCAAAAAGGACATTAATTTCCGGACAACCTAATATAATAGATCTGGTCGTAGATCTCGTCGGGGTCTCAACGAAACCGTGCAACATTATATATCATTCTGATCGTCATGACACGACGATAAGAACTGACAATGTGCCAAGCTTTAAAAGTCACTTACTAACGAGATAGACCAGCATTTTAGTGCGCGACTCTCTGCGCACATTTAGGCGCAGTTTCTCGTGTCAATTCAACTCCAACAGCTTTTTCAAACTTTTGAAACACATTTTTGGTTGAATAAGAGGCTAACTGAGGAACGTTGTCCTGAATTCTAAAAAAACTTTTACAGAAATTCTCTTTTCAGCGTAAAAAAGGCTTTGAAAAAGCAGTTTCTTGGTTTCGCTGAGATATTCAGATATTCTTTCCTATATTTGGTTCATTCACATATAGTCAGGATAATAACATCCGCGGCTTCGCCCGGGATGACTTCTGTTTTTTTTTCCAGGTGAAGGTTGTGTCCCCTCATAGCCCTCAAAGTGAAGGTTACCAGAGTATGTGGCTCTATGTATCGAGGGTATGGTTACGACCCCTCCCCCCTGATTGCTGTCTTGATAAGATCCCCCCCCCCTAGATTATATACCTAAGATAGCATTAGCTGAAGGCCCTGTCACATAACTGGCAACATATCCATAATGAGCATGTCAACTAACCCCTGTAGACAAAGTTGGAGCGAATTCTGAAGATTCAAGATACTAGGCTACCTGAGTGAAATGGTCATTTTCCAACATGATTAGCTTGTTTCAAAGGTGAAATAGCAATCCGTTTTTGCACTCATGACAAAGCACTACTCCTTCTTTGTGAGGCTCAGAAATCCCGCTTCAAAAGACATCCAAACTGTGAAATTAAAGGCCGTCAAAAAGCAATTTTTTCCCATTTCCCGCTTTTGATGGCTGTGCTTTCACCAGCTAATACTCAGAGCAAAGAAAACGAATCAGATTCAAATTACTCCTGTGAGCGCAATTCTCCTGTGCTGGAGCTGTGCCGGAACAGTGCTGCATGCGTTGCAGCTGCCCGCATGCGGTTTCGAGCGGAGGAAATAACAATTCTTGACTTTCTTCAACGGTTTCCATACTATTTAAATAATACTCTTTTCACCTCATTTGTCTCGCTTGCTCTCGCGATTGAAATAGTTCCAAACTTGGAGAAGGGTACAAGAATGAGTGCGATTTCGTTTTGTGCATTAGCTGAAGACTGTCACAAGCTGATGCCGCTTTTATTCGTGCACATTTTTTCAAGTTCGAAGTTTTTTTTATCAGAAGCGAAACAGTAATCAAGAACGAAAAAGCAAGCAGCAAAAGTTGTGAAAAGAAATGGGGCTGAAACGCCCAAAATTCTATATCATGAAAACACAAAGAAAAGTTTGCGCCTTCCGTAATCGTGATGGTTGTATCAGTCCTTTCTGAAGCCAGCTGAATTGGGGATGAAGCAACTCTTTGAAATACAGAAAGAGCGTTTAAGGAAAATACGAAAAAGAAGGGGCGCAGAAAGGAAAATATATAACTTACGCAAGACATGACATGAAAAGTTTCATTCTCAATTCCACTTTGAGTACGCAATGCTTTACATCACAGGAAGAAGCAAGATGCGATAATGAGACAAAAATGGTCGAGTTTACAATTAAAACAGTTTCCAGCTGATGCACAAAACGAACGCGCGCTCATTCTACCCTTCTCCATGTTTGGAACTTTTCAATCACAAATGTAAGCGAGATAAAGGAATGAGGTGAAGAGCAAACTTTACTGTGAAAACCGTTGAAGAAAGCCAAAAATTGTCATTTCGCTTGAAACCGCATGCGGGCAGCTGCAGCGCATGCAGCACAGTTCCAGCATAGTGCGAGAACTGGTTGAAACTTTCGAAACTCCGAGATCAGCATGAACCCAGCCCATGATCTCAAGCAGATTTGCTGTGGGACCCTATGACTTGAACTGAGATAACATGCGCACTATCTCGCAGGAATACATAGGTGGGCGCGTCTTTTCTTCAAGGCCTTATTTTTCAAACTTTCGAGCGGATCTCTCGCTCCTAGTCCAACTAGATGGCATCTTTACGCGATGGCTTATCTGTGGGCATCTGACTTCAAACGGCATCAAAGTCTTGCGACCCTCAACCTTCCCTCGAGCACTGCTTTCGAACTCTTTCCTCAGTACTAGCATTCACGCCTGCGTATCATCTGATTTTGTCATGCATGCACTTTACTTCCGACACTGCCGCTTCAAATGGAAGTACACTTAAATTGCGGAAGTTGCTTAACAATCCAGAGTGTTGCCTATCCAACAAGACTTGCAAGTACTTCTTTAGCGTGGAATTGATAGATTGCAATGAACAAGAAAGGAAAGGGCGGAAGCATTCGAAAGGATGGCACATGAAAGGATTGTGTATAGGCGGGACCTCTTCAAAGCCCTGCAAATGGCCTTGTGAGTAAAAAAACTTTTTCCTAACGCTATATCTCATAGACCATTTGTTTAAAAGAGATATTCGCGCATACGAACATGACGTCGAAAACGATTAATGGAGGCTTTATGATGTAACTTTTTTCTGAACAAAAGTTTAGTATAGGCGGTAGTATAACACATATTTTTCAGAGAAAGAAAAAGCGTGCATGGCCGAATGACGATTGCTAATGGTCCATAGCCGTTTTCTCAATATGCGCTGTCGTCGTCGTAAGGGTTGAGATAGTGAGCATTTTTGTTTTTTGCATTCCATTATTTCTAGGTTGTTTTGAGCGGCTTAAGAGCTGAGTTGTTGATTGATTTAGTTTATTTCACAGAGTTTATGTTGTGTTGTGACATTTTGTCACAATGTTTTGTGACAGGTTTTTGAGTGTTATTTATTTTACGATGTAAGATTCTAAATAAAATTACTGATTGTGCTTAATTTGTGCTCTTGTACTTTATGGGTAAGAAGAATCTTGTGTTAACAGAACAAGTATCGCGCCAACATCCACAAAGACCGCGCCAACATCCACAAGTACCGCGCGAGCATCTACTAATACTGCGGCAACTTCCACAAAGACCGCGCGAGCATCCACAAAGACCGCGTCAGTAACCACAAGTACCACGCCAACATCCACAAAGACCGGCCGAGCGCTTAGCGTTTTCATTGCTGGTCGTTGAGCGCTCGCAATGACCGGGCGAACGGTCGCAAATACCGGCCGGAAGCTCGCGTCTACCGGACGAGCCGGAAAAGTGAAAACCGCTCGGCCGGTACTTGTGGCCGCTCGTCCGGTATTTTTGCCTGAGATGGTGCTGCAAATTGCAACGAGTTGCGCAAGCGAGTGATTGTGAAATCACGACTACAACAATGGACAGTGCACGTCGACGTCTGGTCAATAAAGAACTCCACAACACAGGCATATACCATACGTTGACAACAGTGGAGAGGGGTCGGAGAAAAGCTATATCGCTTTCTATCAGGTCGTAAAGAAAGTTTCCGAGCATTTGCAAAGATTTTTTTGAAGTCGCTGTAACTTCAAGCAGATTGATTCTTTTTTGAAAATACAAACTTCATTGCAAAGGCAATTTTGTCCACAACATGTATTTATTTGTCTTGCTGGCTTTTCAGTACTTCACTGCGGTCTACCAGCATGCGCAGAAGGGAAAAAGGTCGATGCGAAATGTGACCTGTTTACGCAGAATTATCTCGGGCACGATGAAAACTGGAGAGCTCAAATGCTGCAGTTATATAGAAGTCTGCTGGGGCTGTTATGGAGATTATTTAAGCCCTTGAGCGACCACATGCAAAAAAAAGTTTTTCCAGAAAGTTTGAAAAATCGATCATTGTTTACTCCTAAAAATACACCATTTTTTTGAGCAACTGTGATTTTGAAGTCTTGTCGTTCTGCATAGGGTGGACCAAAACTTTGATTACTGCGGACTTTGTTGCAGTAATGCCTTACACGTCTTTTGGACCCATCATCCAGGCGTGGCGATCACCGCAGAAGCAATGCCCGTTTGTTCGTCAAAGCCCGTTTTCGGCGTTTTCGTGCCCTCCAGGCTGCATTTTCAGTATCAGCGGGAAGGATAAGCCCAGCAGATTTGCATGATATTTGATGAGTGCTTATCGTTTTTCAGCCTCTTCGAGCCATAGCCATAACAGTAGTCGTGTGCTCATAACAGTAGTCGTGTGTCACCGTGAGCGGTCGGTGTTTCGACTCCTCTTTCGACACCCGTGAGTTTCTTTTTGAAATTATTGTTCTTCTCCAACTTTTTCACATTTCTCACTTTTTGCGACTCCTACTAGGGTTTATTGGCAGCCTTGTTGCGATCTAAGTTACCGCGTCGCTTTTGGATTTTCCAATTCCACGTCTGTTTTCCGCCATACCTTGCTCGATTTCGCAATCGGCGCTGCCTAGCATCTCTTCACGTTCGCTCCATCTCTCAACAATGCCTCCTAACGAGGGAAGGATACTTAATGACCGTGGCCTTTTGCAATGAGTTGTATACCAATAGATGCGCCCTGAAACGCTGATTCTAAATCTTTGTTCGTTATCTGCTGTGCGACTCGCTGAACAAGGTTATGGACTTTTTTCCGGATTGATTTTGCGAGATTTAGGCAGTGAAAATTGTCATTATCCAAGTTTTTTAGACTCTGATGTATCGGTGACAGTTTTCCTGAGCTTAACGTAAAGCTTTACTTTAATTGTACGTTTTTTTTTTGTAGTGTGGAAGCGAACATTTTAACGATATTGGTGAATTCTGCATCAAAAACAGCGCAAATTTTGGTGACAAAAAATGTTCATAACTTCTTTCGGAATCTGTTTTCATTATCTGCTCACAGCAGATAATGAAAACAGATTTAAAATCAGCGCTTCAAGACGCATTTACTGGCATACGTTTCATTTCAAAAGGCCATGGTCACCAAGTATCCTTTTCTTGTAAGACTACAAAACCATTATTACCATGTAAAAATGGAAGTTCTGAGCAAGTGGCTTCTCCGAGCCAGCGCCTTAGTGACCCTATTACATAGCAGCTCGCTAGCTCACTCCTTCAGAGCAGCTCTAAAAGTGATTCTGGTGTGACGCCGGTTCTTCAGCTTTTTAAAAAGTTGTTGGACCTCAACATTCCTGAAATCAGCGAGATCATCAATGAGATTTTGCTCCGTTTGGGTGAGCTAGGAGATGAGGCGATAGAGAGAGACGCCCGCCAAAGAAGCATAGTCATTGCGGGTTTACCTGAGCTTGTCAGTGGGAACAACCAGGCTGCTCCTCTAGCATGAGAGCGCTAAAATGACACAGAACAGAAGGTCCGTGGAATTTTGGATGCATTGAAGCTCTGCCCCTTTCTCGAGTCCGATTACTCCGAGATTCCCCAAATTTCAGAGGGATCTATATTAGAAGGAGTATGACGGCCCAGGAAAGGGATCACGAACGCAATTTGCGAGAGCAGGCAAAAAAGTTGAACCAATCTAGGAGTTACGAAGACAAATATGTGGTTTATAAAGCTGAGCTGGTTTTGGCTAGCTCTCTTTCACACATCAATGCATCCTCCTCTCAAAATCCATCAAAGGCTCGCCGTCAACCAGCCACAGCGTTCCAGGGAATCTGAGTGTCGGGCAAGGTGATTCGCTTGAATGCTTTTTGTTCAACTCGAGATCATTACAGAATAAATTATCTCACTTGCATCTTTTAGTCTAAAAATGTGCATCCTTCTGTTTTTCATCTGAAAAAAGACGCGGACTTATCTGATGGCCGACTTATTTGTAGGCGGCCTTATCTGTAGGCGGACTTACCTGTAGGCGGACTTACCTGTAGGCGGACTTATCTGTAGGATATTTGACGGCGCGAGAGTGCATTTTCATCAATTTTCCTTGTCAAAAAAGTGGACTTATTTGATGGCGAACTTATCTGCAAAACTTTAGGGTAATCACTTTTGAGATTGACCATTTTCACTTGTGCGGTCCGATATTATGGAACTTCAGAATTTGATAAAAATTGGTGCACATAACTTCTTTGACATGCCGATTACGAAAATAATACTCATTTTTTGTGTGGGTCTTTTTGCTGTAGTTATGATAGTGAGGCAGCCGGTACTAGAAGGTGACTAGGTTGTACATAGCAGGATTTTTCGGCATGTAGTTCACGAATATGATGTTTCTATGTTGTGGTATCTGTTTTCACACTCAATACGGACATTGTTGCTTTCTTGCTCATACATATTTTATACCATTTTCTCGCTAGACACTTTTTCTTGCATCTTGAGTACAACTCCCCCCCCCCTCTTTAGTCCCATTACGACCCCCCTGTTGTGGCGTGCCACACCCCGCTTTACCCTGTTTTAAACATATGTTCAGCTCATCATTCTCTAAACAAATACGGTAAAGAGGATGCTCAACTGTGAAAAGCATTTGAAAATTTTTTTCCACTAATTGTAACTGATTTCTCATCTTCGTATTTCATGCATAGCATCATCAGAATAATCAATGTTGGAGATGTTTAATGGAAAGATTTCACCGTGGAAATGCAAACAACTGTATGGAAGTTTTTTTTTGAAAACACCCTTGCACCTTGCTTCCACGGTTCGTCGGCTGCCTAGAAATGAAGTTGGAAAATCTGGAATTATGACTGCTGAGGTTTGACTTTTGCAGCTCAACCTCGAATCTGATGAGAAAACGTATGTGGTATGCGGTAGGTTGAAGAGTCATTTGATTGTTGAAATTTTCTTGTCGCTACAGACGGTTCTGATTTTCTGAAAGTATGGCATTTGAATGAGTTCTTCTGCAGTGCTATCAAAACTGTTCAAAAAGTGGCTTTCCCTTTTGAATGGAGCTGTCTGCGTCATACTCCGTGGATATGTAAATCTAAAGCTGAGGAATCTCCACTCGCATTATTCTTGTAGCAGTTAACCCCTCATCGGTGTTTTTCGAGCAACAACATAAAACATGGTAACAGTCAGCTTACGAAAAGATTAAGAGAGTTTATGTTGAATCTCAGCTCCCAGCATCATCAGTGTAATCAGATTACATGAAGGCCCAATCAGCGGAAGATTGTAATTACTCTTAATACTGCTCGTTTTCAGTAGCAACGAGTGACTTCTGAGTCTGTGATTAAAATGTCAGCACTGCCGTCTTCAAAGTCAGTATCTGAGCCAGAGATATAATATTGACTTGAAAAACTAAAAACCTCAGGCTTGTTTGGCTCCAGCGGCTGAGTCAAACACATGGAAAAACGAACGTTTGGGCGGTTTCACATTTCTGATCATCAACATCGCATGCGAGTATCCGTAAGTTTTTCAAAAATCTTCGAACTCCATTGCTGTGGCCAATATACTTATTTTTGGAGGTTCATAAAAAATTCAGACAAATCCTTTTTGGCTGTACTCACAAAATTTTGCCTTTTAGCCCCGATTTATCAGTTGCTCAGGTGATCCGTCAATGCGAATATCCCTTTTAACACTCAGTCTCGATTTAGTGCCTGCGAGCACACGTTACTGCGGCAATTCAAAAGCAAGCTATTCTACAACTGCCTTGATGACTTTTTGTCAGTAGCATGCACACTATTCCATAGAACTGCTCCAAATGTCCTCTACCTAATTTTGTCACACATACCATTTTCGCGGAAAATTGCCGAGCTGAATATAAACGAACATTGTGATCGCGTGATCCATGACCTATCCAGGTTCTACCAACAGAATTTCATATACACTTTGATGGCACTTAAAAACTGATATACTGTACTAATGTCTCTTTGTTGCTTTTCTTCGACGCTAAAAATACTAATCAAAAGCCTATTTTTATGCGATGAATCCACAGATTTTGAGTTCATTAACTTACTGGCGTTTAGAATTCAAAGAATTTGGCATTTAGAGTAATTGCAATGTGGTGAAACAATTTTCCCGATGTTGATTGTGAAAAGTTCGCTCTGCTTATTTTTGAAATGTATTCAATTCGTCGTATTTTTGTCATTGTTGATTAACAATAGGACTCCCACTAAAGACATACGCGTAGCGTTAAATTTTTAGGTTGGTGCAAAAGTAGTGCGCGTTTTTCTAGCCCTTGCTTCAAGACAACTTTTTTTTCCATCAAACGTTCTTCTTTAGGAAAATTTAGCATATTATCAAAAAGCTGTTTTTATGCTCTATTCAGGTGGTTGGAGTGGATTTCTAACCTCATTAGTTAAAAATTAGAGAGCTCCACACAACCGCAAACAAAACTAGAATTTCATTGCACTCACTTTTCCGACCAGAATTCAAGCGCAAATGAACATTTTTGGAAATTTAGCTTTTGAATGTAATGGAAATTGTCTACATTATGCATACTTAATCATATTTTCTGGGATCATCTAAGCTGAGATATCGACACCTCAACATGGATAGTTGTTGCATTCATTTTGCAGTCCATGGATTTGTACTGGAGAAAGCAGTTGCCAAACTTCGCTCATTTCTGTAAGCGTAAGGGGCCTCCTTTTGACAACTTTTTCGCAAAAAGCATTCCAGTTCGTAGAAAGTCAAAAAGTTCCATAATTTTGGACTTTGGGGACTACGAAAAAATGTTGAAAAAAGTGATTATTTTGCTCTTTAATTTTCTTTTTTTTGCAAACCTTTTTCGTCCAAGTCCTTCCCATCTTTTTTTGTAGTACTAACCTGCGGCTACAAGGTAGGCTACTTATCGTTTGCATTAATAAATTTTAAAGGGAGTTACGGCCGATTAAAAACGAGGCATCAAAAGAAGAATTATATTTTTACTTATCAATCCATAATTTTCTGCCCATTTGGTATGAGTATAGGAGGATGTGCACTGTATTGCGAAAGGTTTGCTGCCTGTGATGGTCTTTGTCGCATTGAAAAATGTGGATTTGCTCAAAATTAACCGTCAAGTTGAGAACTTGGAAAACGCGCATTGCTTTTGCACCAACCTAATATCAAGGCTCAACAACCTAAAACATTTGTCTATACGCGCCAGGAAATTAAAAGGTTCATTTTCTCGGGAGACGCTCTTCGAAAGCAGATATCCCCTACCAGATCATTTATAAGGTTTGTCGCATACCGGGCAATCAAAAATATTGGGAGAATGGAATGAAAGCACGATTTGAAGGCTTCCAGATTCTTGAATTGAACTTGAGCAACAATCGGACCAGATCTTAACGGTCAATCTTAGGCTAAAGACGTAGAATACATATGCATTTCAATTACTTGGGTGTATTAAATTGTGTAAGAAGTTCGTTCGCTTTTTTGTTCAAGTTCTTTCTCAATATTCTGCGAAGCATCTGGCGGGATGTTTATATGCGAAAGCTCTAACTACTGTTATCATCATTTTTTTTCTCAGTTCTCCAGGACCTAAATAAAGAATTCGATTACAAACCGGAAAATTCGAGAGGACAAAATTTTTTTTAGAGGGGTGGTCGCCAAAAAACACAGAATAAGGTGGTCTTTGATCATAAATTCATTGAATGTATGTGTTAGTTACTTCAACATTCATATTTTGGGAGCACACTACTCAGGTACGCGAAAGACGAACGCCTTCGCGCATTCCCGACTTCTGCAGAAATGGCATTGAACGGTCAGTGAAAGGAAATGAGCACGCACAGATAGTGGCAGTAGTGCATAGGTGATTAGTCTGTTGTTTTTGATTGTTGATTTTTCATTGGCTTTTTGAAATTTTTTACCAATGATTAACGAGAAAATTGAGAGTGAAAAAATGTTTAAAACGGGTTGTTCGCCTTCTCGAACTTTCGGTTGCAATCGAATATTTCAATCAACTCTTGAACTTGAACAACTAACTTTTGAACTGGAACAATCAACTTGAAAAATGAGAAATCAATGATTCGAACGTGTACAAACATCTCACCAAATACTTTGCGAAAATTGAGAAATAAGTGATACAAAAATTGCAAACGAACTTATCACACAGCCTAATATTCTAGCGGTTTCAGTTTTTTTGGTATGATCGATAAAATTCACATCGTTTTAGGATAAGAGGACAATGGAAAAATATAAAAGTAATGGAACGCGCAAATTAAAATACTTACTCATCATTTGAAAAATCGGTTACAGCCGCAATTATATGCAAAACTGTTAAATAGTTAGTTATAAAAAAGAGCGAAGCTGTAACGTTTTTGTTATGCAAATTTTGTATCAAATATTAGGTCGTTCCGAAAGTTCCTTCCGTTTTTCTGACCTATCATAAAAACATGTGAAATGAAGGTAGGGAAACGCTTTAGGCACTATCCGACGCAGCGTTTCTTCCTCTTTCTAGCAGTCATATTCCCATGTCGCTTACTCTTGCGATCACTGAGATGATCGCCGAAATTTTGAACACATGGTTTTTACCATGTCCAAATTTGGCAATTTTTCACAGTCTTCGTTTTTAATCGAAGAAGCTTTTATAGCAATCAAATAGAGTAAACAAAGTGCAATGCAATACATTTTTTTGGCAAATCCAGCTGGCTTTTCAGTATTTTTTGAGATAATTTTTCCAAAAGTCTTCACTTTTGCAAAGTCCCAAAATACAGAAACGCCCCGAACACTGGCAAGTATGCGGATTTTGAAGCTTTTCAAAGTCAGTTACGATTATCCACAATTTTTACAAAGCAACTGAGCGTTTACCGCTTGTAAATATAAGGTTTCGCATTATACGTGTACAGGATGGGGCGGGTTCAAAATCAAGAATTATGGAAACTTTATCGCCAAAGACCCCGCAAATTGGAAAGAAAATACATTCATCAGAAAGAGAAGGAAAAGCTGCATCGAATGACACCTTAGTTGTGCGCCATCTTATGTTCTATGGCTCTTGGCGTCCCCAAAAGTGGAGTTTGATAGCATCAGAAAAATAATTCTCAAAAATTTTTAAGGCTAGCTACAGACGGTGAAAAATTGCATTAGATTGCACTTTGCTTGCTTTATCTGACTGCTATCAAAGCTTTCGTAAAAGTCAAAAAAGAAGATTGTCAAAAATTGCCAAATTTGGACATGGTAAAAACTATGGGTGCGAAATTTCGGTCATTATCTCACTAAACGCAAGAGCAAGCAGCATAGGTATACGAGAGTTGAAAAGAGGAAGAAAAGCTGCGTCGGGCAGTGCCTAAAGCGTTCCTCTACCTTCATTCCACGTGTTTTTATGATAGGTTGAAAAAACGGAAAGAACTTTCGGAACGACCTAATATTAGTTCCTTGCGTTCCAAGATCAAGTCCGCTACTATCATTGTACACAAGCAAAACTTATGTTCTTGAGGGGTTGGCCAAACGTGGAAAATGCGTTGATGTTATTGATAGATTTCATATCGGCCATCAGCCTTCCATCAGCGCTAAATGAAGGATTACAAACGACCAAAACTGAAGTGTTATGAATTTGTGTTTGGTCGCAAAACGCAACTTACATTAGGATAAAATTTCTGTCGTGTCAGTATCTACTGTACGAGTTAACTCTGCTGTCTGTTTGGAAACAATAATTTTACAATTTTAGCTAACAAATATGCATTTTGTACAACATCTCCAGTATCACTTTGGCATTTTCAACTGTCACACTTCAGGATACAAGTGCTCGCTGTTGGTAGACTAGCAATGAATTTGTTTCTTAAACCAAATGCCCCGCAAAGTGCAAAAGCTCCTGCGTTGACAAGCAATCTGTAAATGCAGCTTGTGATGTACTCATAAGTAATGTTCGTAGTGTTTGTACATTTTTAGTACAAGTGCGTTTTTTGCACTAGATACAGTGAGACATCCAATTCAATATTCTTTATTGAAGAGAGAATAAGAGAGAATACATTGCGCTTTTGTCAATGTTTGCTGATCAAAGATTGCTCTTATTCAAATCACTTTTTTGTAAGTGCCCACATTTATCTCGTTCTAATTTCGTGAGGTGATTGTCCATTCAAACGTTATCCTTCGAATATCAATGTACCGCAAATTTCTTTTGTTGTGTGCGCTGTCTGCAACTTTGACGGTAGAATCACAGAACAAAGATAAACAATCTCTCTTTTTTGCAGCAATGGACCTTTATGACCACAAAACAAAAATGGACAATCTCCTTCTTGCAGCAATGAACTTTTATGACAAAGTCGTATTTACACGGTTGTCACGAAAATCATGAGGATTTGAATGCCACCGCAGCAGGGCAAGCACCAAGAATAATTGGAGAGCATTTCTAATAGAGCAAGACATGCTCTGAAAGTCGGTTGTTGGAAATTTGTTTGAATCGGGATTTACGTGATGTTTGAAGTCGAGGACTACAAAAAATACGAAGTCATCTAATCGATTCCGGTCCCCTAAGAAGTCCTAAGAACCATCTGCCCTAACTGTGAGTGATACATAAAAATATTCATATGTACTTAAGTTGTATCTCCATGGTTAAAAGAAAAGAAAATAGGATAATCAAAAAACGACAAACTCTACCCCAAGCAATCCTGAGTCCCTCCCGCGTATGGGCCTACTTACTCCACTATTGTGAATTTAAATTTATGCATTTGTAGCGGCTTTACTTCTTGAACACCAACTTCTGCTTGAAAACCACAGCGCAATTTTGTGACATTCCATGTAAGACTGCTAAATTCTGAGCTAATCAAATGATTTTACCTAGTATTCAACCAGTAGGCAAAGGAGGCCAAACATTTAGCGCAGGATTATGTGATAAATACCTAAACATTTTAGCCAAGCTTTGTTTTTTTTTTCAAACGGACACATAAGAATCATAATTCGTCTTTGTGTATAGCTTGCTATATGGACGCCTATGCGCAGCTGAAACGGTTACCTGTCTATACTTACACAGATAAATCAACAAGGCTCTACACCAACAAACACCTGATCATTGCTTTTCGGTGCCCACCAGGTTATTTTTTCATGAGTCCTAAACCTTTGTCAGTGTTTATTCCCATAGATATTGTGCATAAATTTTTGCTCAAGTGTGAGAAACTCTGGGAGTTCCGAGACATCCTTCCAGCGAAGCGTAAAACGGGGGCTCGCTATGTTATCTTTGGCCAACTTTTTCAGCACCGAGCTAATTATACAGTGCTCTGGACATACTTATAAAAATTCTACACATTATCGTAATTCTCGTTTTTTTCGATAAACCTATACGAAACTTTCCTGTTCAGTGCGCATGCCATCCTACCATAATTGCTCAAAACTATCAATTCAGTTGAGATGGAACGAAGAAATGAAAAAATTCGAGAAAGCCCGTAAAAAAGGACAAATTTATAAAGCCACCTGGATTTTTTGAACATTTTCGCGTTCATTGACTCTCAATTTTTTTTGTACAGTTACATCCCAAAATATGAAACATTCGCAACCCCACGACATGTCACCTTATTCAAAGGGAAATGATGCATTTTTGTTTTCAAAGCATCAAAAGTCAAACTGCTCGAGCAAACAGCTGGTTTGGGGAGTTTTTAAGCTTTTGTTCACTCCAAATAATAGTCATAGAATTCAGTGATCTTTTTTGATGAATGAGGTGAAAAGCGCTTTCATGAACACTGCGAATCGCTGATATTGACGGACAGAGTCCAACCTCACCATTGGGTTGCCGCACTTTTTGCACCGCAAAACGTAGCCATTACATCGGCTGTACAACGATAAACTTGTAGTAGCAAATTAAAAATTTCGGGGAATAACGTTCTGCTTCAGTCGCACTTGTCACTAAAAGTTGAGTGAGCAGAGAAATAGTGATGATTGAGTCGAATCTAATCGCACGCAGGGAATTTTCATGGAAAACATTTCAGATCTAAGTGGCTACTGCATCACTAGGGAAAATCTGAAAGTTGTTGCAAAAACTGCGTCACCATGTAGGCAATGTAATAAATCCTAGCACTGCATGCGCATTGCAAACTGAATTTTGTGGTTTGAAAACGTGGCAACCTATGTTGAGGTTGGAGTCGCCCATATCAGCGATTACGCAAATGTTTACGAAAGCACTCTTTACCTCATTTATCGGAAAGTCTTAATGAACTCCATGAACTATCATTCGAGATAAACAAGAGCTTGAAAACTCCTCAAGCCAGCTGTTTGTTAAATCACATTCGCTTTTGATGCTTCTGAAAGCAAGAATTGCAGTGATCTCTTCTTTGAAAAGGATGACTGGTCGGAGATGTTGCAAATGTTTCATATTTTACTACGTAACTCTGCAAAAAATATTAGAAGTCAGGAAATGCAATAGTGTTCGAAGAAAAACCATGTGGCTCTAAATTTTGTCCAGCTTTCGGTATGGGCTCTTTCAAATTTTTCTATTTTCCTCATTTCGACTCAACAAGGTTGGAGCGTCTTAAAGGATCATGGTAGGCTCTAACATACGCACTACACAGCAAAGTTTCGGACAATTTCATCAACAAGAAAGCAAATTACGAGCGTTTTCCAGAGTGTCTTTATAATTATGTCTAGCACTCTGTAATCCAATTATTGATTTGGGTGCACAATATTCTTGCCAGCCCTCATTAAACAAGTTCAATTTTACGGTTTTTATGTACAAGCGATTGAAACTGCGGGGGGTTGTATGGAGTTGACAGCAACGTAACTGTTTATCGAAAAGGCCTTGTTCCTCGAAAGAGCTGGGATTAGAATCGATGGTGCGATAAGGGTCTAACCATTACATCGTCTAGCTTGAATGGTAAGATTTTTTTGCAGTTTGTATTCTATTGAACTTATAGATTTTTGCCTGAACTAATTTCACTCTCAGCGTCGTTCTTCTTCACACAACACGTGCTGGTGCTGGTGCAACAAGTCACTCTAGAATCCATGCAAATGTTCCTGTTCAGAACACCTTTGGAAGAGGTTGTAACGGCGACGGAGTGACGAACTTCTTTTGCTGTGTCTAGTTCATTTCGTTCTTCGAGGCATGATATTGTATATGCATATAGGGCAATAATTTACATAATCACTATATTACTTCTTGAAATCATTTGCGCATTTCTAAACATCATTTCGATTATATGCGATTGGATGAACGCTATAAGTCACTAATTTAAGCAATGAAATATATTAGGTAGAGCGAAAGTTCGTTCGCACCATTTTCAAAAAGTCATAACTTCTTTCCTTGACGACGATTTTGCCCAACTCAAATTTTGTCTGAAAGTGTAAAGCATGTAGTATCCAAAAGTCCTTTGAGGACGTTTCAACATATGAGGTTGCAGAGATAAAAATGAAGGAACGAGATCATCCGAAATTCGGAATTTTTAAGCAAAAATTCTAGAAATTCAGAAACTGTGCGATAAAACCCAGAAGAGCCATCATCCTAAGTTTTCTTATATTTTATCACTAACTGAGTTAAGTTTGTGCTGATCGAGCTCTTCTTCCAAAAGTTATGATTTTTTGAAAAAAAAATGCCGAAAAGTCAATTTCTTAAGAATTCTTAGGAAAGTGATGTAAGAAGTTATGGCTTTTTGAAAATGGTGCGAACGAACTTTCGGTTCAAGTACTCTGCGTTGATACCACTGCT
>CATQJL010000001.1:105886444-106056768 GCA_958299035.1 Cylicocyclus nassatus
AGCAGTGGTATCAACGCAGAGTACTAAGAACGCGGCTGAGAGGATACATAAAGCACAACCGCGTTCATTCTTTTACCCCCGCTTCAAGTTCGAAGCGCTACACAACAAAAGGAAAGCGGGGTAAAACAAAGAACGAAAAAACAATGAAATGAAAACGAAAAAGGGCTAGGAGCCCAATAGTGGTCAACAGATTGATGGAATTTCCTGCTCTTCTGCACTGTTTTTGCTCTCCTTCAAGAAGAGCCTGCGAAAACATTGCAACGGCCTCCTGGAAATAAATGGAGTACTTTATGTAAGAATAAAACGAAAAGACATTAACGAGCGGAACAACACGCATAATCGGACACACAAAGCAGAACAGCGCCTATTCCTCAACCCCGCTTTGCGCTCGGAGTTCCACTCATTAAAAGGAAAAGCGGGGGTGGAGGAATAAGGCCCGAAATGAGAGAAACCTAGAAGAAAATCCGTCACAAACGGTCAGAATACTCCAACTGCGCATGCAGCACACTTTCGGCGCAGTTCGAGCACCGTTCTAGTGCTGTGCTGGAACTGTGCCGCTTTGTGCGGCTCAGTATGAACCCTGCCTCAGAAACCTTGCTTACTTGCTTTTCTAAGTCAGTGTGAATAGGAACTGAGCTATCAAATGGTGCATGAATCGCGCTCCAGTCTATAAAATTCGCCGAGTTACGAGCCTACGAAAACACGTCCTCATGAAATTTGCACAAAATGTAAAGATCGCGTACTTTGTTGAAATTCCACCGTGAGTGGTTTTATGAAACGCGGGCGGGGTAGACATAACATTTGCAATTAGTCATGCAACTACTCACGACGGAATTTCAACAAAGTACGCGATCTTTACATTTTGTGCAAATTTCATGAGGACGTGTTTTCGTAGGCTCTTAACTCGGCGAATTTTATAGACTGGAGCCCGATTCATGCACCATTCGATAGCTCAGTTCCTATTCACTTTGACTTAGAAAAGCAAGCAAGCAAGGTTTCTGAGAGATACGCGAGAAGTGCGGGCAAAGTTACGCACTTTCGTGGTGCAGTTACAGTTACCTCACCGTATCTCTCCAAAAAGACACTGTAATCCTCAAAGACCACGATTTTCGTAAAGAGCGTGTTCGAAAACCTCTGTAAGCGAAGTTTCCTTACAATTCAAGAGCATCAACATTTTGACCAAAATCCATCGGCGAGCTTCCAGAGCGTAAAACGAGAAAAAATGAAATAACCCGGACATCTCGGAAAACTTGCTCATAGAGGTTATCCGACCTGCTGATTACGATAATCACATCTGCTTAGCAAGATAGCTTCGTATCCTGCGGATATGGCGAGTAGAATTTGGGACGACAAGATTTTTCCACAATTCACCAGCCGTTCTATTCCCTTTGAAAAGAAACCTGCGGCTACTATTTAGCACATTATAATCTACAGAAAAAGTGCTGTCGAATCATCCTTGCTGGAATGTACTGGGGACAATACTCGCTGCTTTACACCTTCGCGAAAAGACGTCCTCAGAAAGATTCAAGAATACTGAAATCGAAATATCAAGGACATGCTGTAAACCAAAAGATTCGCCTTGATGAGCTGAGCACAGCACCGTTTTCGGATTCAGAATATACTTATCCCGGAGGAAGTTATGGCGAGTAGAATTTAAAGGCGCGTGATTTCTGCAGAATTCACCATCTCTTTTCGCGCTTTATAAAGCATGTTTCCGTCTACTTTTCACCGCTGGATTATCTACGGAAACAACTCTTTCCGATTCGCCTTACCGGAATCTTTTAAGTGTGAAAGGGGCTGGCCCACAGCGTTGCAAAGAGGCGTCTGCAGAAAAAAGTGAAGTTTTGCTGGAAGCAGAATATCACAGAGTCATGCGGTGTGTCACTTTGCTCACATAAGCAACAAGACATGCTGATTACAAAGATTATAACCGTTTTGCTAATCGTAATGTTACTGTATAGTTATGTTTGTTTGACGGTAAGTGGTTCATGCATATTTACTAGGTTCACGTACTCCTTTCTCTTTTTTCCACTATAAAAAAGATATAGTTTTCTGCTGGAAACATTCTGCAGAAACTTTTCCATCAAACGCTCTTTATCTTAAACCTTTGCCTACATTATGCGCCGAAATACACACTCTAGAAGACACCACCACAGGATGCAACGGATTCCTACCATGCACTAACCGTGACCGAGCCGATTACAGCAGTTCAATATACGAAAAGATTCGTCTCGGCGAGCTGAATCCAAATCTGCCTTCAAATTTGAAATCCATTGAAAACGAAGGGAGTTATGACGAAAAGACGCAAAGTCGGCGACATCGGCGAATTCGGCGACATCGGCGAATTTGGCGAATTCGGCGAATTCGGCGAATTCGCCGAAATTTTTCACATTCCACTGTCACAACTGTACCTATGTGGACTACAGTAAGGTAAAGTAAAAAGAGATTCCAAAAACCCGATTAAACAACAACTCAGAGTAGGGAAGTCGATAGCTTATCCTTCACTTTAAAGTTTTTCAACAATTGCTCAAATCTTAATCCGCTGGAATTCAAAGCCAAAATATAAGAAATCCTTACTCAATTGAGCCCCTGTCCACGGAAATCTGAGTATCTCAGAATTGCTCACATATTTGCTTTCTACATCAAAAGTTCAAAAATATCAAATTCATCAGAAGTTCCTTTGGTGGATTTTTTTCCATGGCTAAAACTAACTAACTGGCTAACTAAACTTCCATGGCTAAGATAGACCATATGAAATGTGGCCTTTTCTGGATTTTGTGCTAAATTTGATAGGTCTTGAAAACTGACGCTTATAACGGCTGTATTATGATAACACCTCCAAAAGTTGATGCTACGAAATCAAATTTGGGAAAACTCCACTAATTTGGCAAAGGCATGCTAGTTTCGTTTTCAATTTCTAGCCATAGAAAAATTACGGAACTGCGCATAAAAGTGTCCGATGTAGAGAGTGTATGCTTAAGCAATTTGGAGACCCGCAGATTTTAACGAAGATACGATTTTTTTACTTTTAGGCATAAGCCTTTCAATTCTTGTCTTTAAAATTCAGGTAAATCAGATTGCAAATGTGAAAACTGCGGGTATATGGCTGCGATACACGTTGAATACTGAACGCTGGACTTACTCGGCTCTAATAACTGAGCATTTAATATTTAAAGTGTGTATGGTGACCTACGTTCTTCTCGCAATTCAAAGATTTGTCTTGAAGGCAGTCGAATTTTTCAAAGTATTTTGAGAGTGACATGTGCATCGCAGTGTAGTTTAGCAGTGACCCTGCAAACGTGAATACAGTTCAAAAAACGACGTTAGGGTAAACACATACTTTCGTTTTTTGGCTCTGAGACCATACATAGACAGAAGTTTTTGACGACATTGTTTTCTACGCAAGATCTGTTGGTCGGGATGGGTTCGAAAAGGCTTTTACCTGAAAATTAGTAAGACGTCAGAAAAGGCGATTGATACGAAAGCCGAGAATGAGAGAACAACCAGCACCTCTTTTTAGAGGTCGATCAGTCTCGAGTCGATTGTCAATAATGTCAAGCAATGTTTCGTGTAGATCAAAATTGCTAGAAATGAGGCCTTGAGGCCTTTGAAGGAAGTGCTGGTGCGAAATTTTATGAAAGGTCAAGAAACTAACGAGGTAAAACGTTGAGTGTTCTCTCGTAAATTTCGGAAAGCCTCGGGGTATATAGCAGCGAAATTAGGAGGCGGTCGAATGGACAGCAATGGCTGTCTTTCTTCTAAAGCGTTATTATACCACAAACAAATATGTGTTGTATATCAATTCCCACCAATCTTTCCAGCAAATGACCTACTCATAACGCTTACTCGATTCCCATGATCACCCATGATTATCAAGAATGTATTGTTAAGAGCTCCGGATTCCTGAAAGAAGTAGATGTACGCCCTCCTTCAGCTGCTGTTTTAGCATTCTCAATTTTTTTGCACTCCTCCACTTGGTCCCTGTCAATGATATTGTGATGTTAAACATTTTTTTAAATTGTGCATAATAGTTTGCTGTCCTCCAATGCCAAAAATGCGACCAATAGATATAGTGCTTTAAAAGTATGTACACACTGAGAACGTTGATATCTCTCTTCCCAAGAAATCTTTTGCCTACCCTCAGGTACCATTTTCTAGAGCTGGCTTCAATAAAGCTACACTATGAAGGGGATGGATGTTAGAAACTTTTAGAAGGATTACAGGCCATTGAGAGCCGTATTTTGCCCGGTTACTTCAGAAAGAAAAACAAAGACAGAAATGTTTAAACTAGGTTAGAAGCCACTGATTTTGAAGTTGAAGTTTGCACTTACTATAATGTTACTTTCATGTATTCCACGTATACCGTAACAGTGGTTTTTCCAATATTGGTCATGCGATAACACCACTGAAAAAGTTCAGAGAGCTCTTAAAAAGTTGTATATGTCATCAGCATGTGCAAGAAATCTGACACATAAATTTCGAGATTGAAAAAAATCTGCCCGACGGTCTATTTCACAATGGTTCTGCTGCTGAAATTTCGCACCTTAATTCTACAGTAATGAAGAGCGATCGGTGATTTGCTCCGTACTGTATATCTAAGTTAAAGAGTTTCAGAAAATGATGCCTGAAGGTAAACAAAAGACTTCTTGCAAAAAATATCAACGATCAAGCTGTATAAATACTTTTGGGACACCTCGTATATGCAGTTTCCTCCATGACTGTTTTTGAGCGCATATAGCTAAACTCGCAAAAATCCAAACTCGATAACAAATGATAATAAACTTTCGTTCCACAGTCTGGATGTCATACACAGGTATACCAATGTTGGTCCAAAAAATTCCAGTCAAGGGGGGGGGGAAGGACAACAGATTTCTTTTCTCGAAGTGGCTTAGCCACGCCACCAAAAAAAAATCTTTTTTTAGACAATCCCTAACTTAGTGGGCCTATACAATTTCTGAAGGAGGGAGCGTGGCGGTAGCCACGCTCTCGAAATTTTTACCAGGCTGCGAGAAATGGAAAGTGAATGGGATAAAGACGTGAGTTTCAGAGACCTCATATACGAAATTCTGGACATTGTTTTTTGCAGTAACTCAAAAGATCAACTACGCTTTTGATTGTCAGTAAATATGCTCGACTGCTAATGAAATGCTCGATTCAAAGCACGCACGCTGTGCAGTTCTCGAATTCTCAAAATCATAGTGGTCGAACCTCGAGCAAGCGAAGACGCTCACTGAGAACGTCATCTAGCCATTGTATATTGTTCGGTGTGTCATGTGTAACGCTGTAAAATGCATTGGTAATTTTTAAATTGACTTCTGAAGTTTCACAAACCTTGTTAAGAAAGTGAAATCGAAATGACATTGGTTTTCATAGGTGGATACAAATCGATACCAGATATCTAGGAAGTTTTCGTAGAGGAAATCTCCTTTTAAACATGCTTTCGGTTTATTCAGGAGAGCCTGAATCATATGATGTAAATACATTTTAAGGTGAATTAGACGCAAACAGTGCACAATGCCATCCCATATCCAGATGTCTGCAAAACTCAGTTATTCTGCGTCTCAACGCGTCAAAACCGCACCGCAGGTTCTTGTGCATTGTTTGCGTCCGTAACTCTGGTAAACACACCGCATAAACTTCAAGGTAGTATGCTCGGTAATAGTGAGTAGTGGGAGAGAAGCGAAACCCTAAGTAAATAAATTGGAGGGCCCGCTTTTCATCAATTTATTTATATTTTCTCCTCAAAGCGAGGTTTATTAGACTGTTCCAAAAGCAAATCCCATTTTATGATAAATCAATAAACTTTACAAAATAAACCAACAAACACTACCAAAGATCCACCTAAGATCTGTGTGCACGTAATCCCCTTTGGGGAGAGGAGGGGATCAGTGAGGGGACTCCTCATATTGCGCTACTCTATACAGGATGTCCCAAAAAGTGTGCCTACTGTTTGATTGTTAGTAACACCACCTTGTCACGAGATCTTTCGGGAAGGATTAGGTATCATTTGTAGGGCTGCCTTCAACTTAGATTTACAGTCTGGAGCGAGTTAGCGATCTTTCTCCATTACTGTAGTACGTTAAAAACTCGCAGCATAGGCGCCACTGTGAAATAGGACGTTCGCAGAAAAATTTTCATTAAAATCTTAAAATTTGCGTGACACGTTTTCATGCGTGCTGATTTCACTATAGAGCTTTTTGCGTGTACGCAGAGCTTTTCGAATATCCTAATCAAGTTCTTCGACAAATTTGTAACAAACGTGTTCTTCTGATCATTCTTTAGCCTTGACGAGACCTCGAATCCCCGCCCAGCCGCCATTCTCCTTGGATCAAGGGATACGGGCCTAGGTCGTAATCCAGAAAAAGTTTTGAGCCAAAACCGAAGAAAATTTTATCACATGAAAACTGGATTTTGCGAAGTGAAAAATCCTACGGGGCTCCAAATTGGTCGTCATACGGAAGATACAGTATAGCATTCATAGATGCATTTGCTATATTTTTCAAAAAAGTGGTCTAAAATGGCAAATTCCGCCTCCAAGTTGTAACTGCAAGGCTTAGTAAGTATGATCTCAGAAATATACTTCTGTTTCTGCTCTAATAGTTGAGAGAAAAAGTCTAACATAGGGAAAAATCCGAATGAAGTAAAATTTCTGAGCCACGGGAAGAATAAGTAAATGCATTTATGAATACCACTATGTGTCTATTATGTGATGACCAAGTTGGAGCTTCGTAGAGTGTTGGAAGGCAGTCCGATTTTTTAATTTTTGGCTATAAAGTTCACTTGTACTACGACTGGACCTTTGGTGGTCATTTTGAAGGTTGCATTTTGAGTCATACCTTTCTCAAAAGATTTAGCCGGATAGTGAAACAATCCTCGAGTCGTGTGCATAGGATCATCATTAAACATCGTTGCACAACCCTTCTCTAAAATAGAGAGACTACATAATTAAATTATTTTACTTGATTCTCACTTTGCATTTTCTTCCAAAGAAACTGAAAATTGTCCGGATCCAGCTTGAAATTATATGGAAGAATTCTGGCAATATTTACATCGCCCTCATGATCGAGCAGAGGAAAACGTAGGCCTGAAGTGACAGACATTGTGGAGAAACAGCTTACATTTTTTATACCCTCTTCGATCTGTTCAGCCAAAACGGGTAGTAGGTTCACTGCGCTGTTGTCGCCGATCTATTCACTCAGAGCTTCAAGAAACAAGAGTTAAAAATTATAGTAGGTTACCTTGTTATAACCATGAAATGTGAGAAATCCCATTTTCTGCATTTGCACCACGGTTTTCGGCATTCCCCGATAAAACTGTGCCCGAGCTGTGCTATCTAGACCTACTATAGATATAGACATCATATTCTTGTCGAATCCTTTGGAAGGACTTCGCTTAGGCCGCCCTAAACGATCTGATATTATTCTTTTACCTACAAGACACCGGCAAATTTAGTAAGGGCAACGAACACATGGGAAGTTGATTAACGCACCTTCGATGACCAATCGCGAATATTTCTTGTTACGCACTCCCGCATACACTTTTTGCATCAAGATCCTGCCAAATTTATCGAAACAAGTCAGCTGAAAGACATCTGCATTCACGTGGAACTCGTCGAAAGACACCTAGAAGAAAAAATTCGCAAGTTTTATTTTATAATCGGCAAATCTATGAAAATGCGTCTCTCGAACAGGTTTCTGCGGTAACTTATTACTATTAAGTTGCGTCAAAGGTTGTCGCTTTTATTTTTTTTCTTTGAAAATTTGTAGTCTCACGCAGTCACAACAGATTTGATACTTGTTTATGAGATATTTATGATTTAGATTATATAGATTATTATATAGATTTATGATACTTGTTTTGTTGAGACGCAATGTTGAGACAACCCTATATATAAGAACGGAAGATGAAACTGCTCATGCTTGAACATTTAGTGTTTGGTTGCCAAAAATCCAAAATCTTGCAGAAATTACAAAACAGTACTTATGATCTATGAGCTGCTTTCCAAACTGAAAAGTTTCTTGCCAAATAGTCTTTTTGAAGTATTAGGCTGATGCAAAAATTACGCCGTTTGGCGAGTTCTTTTGATGTGCTATAAAATTCTGCCATTAACAACAGCAAACCTTTTGCAATACAGCTCGTTCATCTATACTCACATCACAAATCGCAGAAAAATATGGAATGAAAAACAAAAAAACTTTCTCTTCAGAGCCCTGACTTTTCAAGCGAAAAGTTGCCTATCTTATAGCCGCAAGTCAGTAGGAAGAAAGAAGATGAAGAGAGATTAGACAAAAAAGATCGAAGAAAAAAAATTGAAATTAAAATTGTCAGTTTTCAACAACGAATTGTATTGGGTTGGAAACTAAGTTCTGCAACTACTTCAATTATGACGTAAGCTATAAAAGCATCTGCTCTTCTGCCAAATTCTGACGTTACAGTGACGGTTACGATAGGTAAATGGTACAGGGGGAAAATTATGAAACACCACAGATTTGGCTGGAACTTGACGTAGAAGACACATTCGAATGCTGATGACGAAAACAATACTGAATTGCATGGTGAGGGCTTTTTTGTAAGTTTACTATAGGTTTACGGTTCAAGGTTTAGCTGAAAAAAATGGGTGAAAAAAATGCCATATTTGTTAAATGGCTTTTTTCTCTGCTCAAGAAAAAAGCCATTTAACAAATATGGCATTCTGTGCTTGTCAGGTCCAATAACGCCCATATGCGAAGTTTCGGCGAGTTTTGGATTTTTGACTCCTTAGTGTTGACGGCTGTCTCCAGCAATTTTGGCTACAGCGGCTCGCTCAACTTTGTGAGGTCGTCAAATCTCGAATTATCATCAAATTTTTCATTTTAATTGAGTTAAATACATCAACGTCAACAATAATTTACACACAATTTCGGATCATTTTGCATGGTCTAGGTTGCTAACGCTTCATTTTGGCTTACAACCCAAAAGCTTCCAGGAATTCACTAGTTTTCGAAAAATGGCTTTATTTTCTAATTCGTTTTCAAAATGCACATAGTTTGTGCACAGTTATGCAACGCATTACTTTTTTATTGGCAGAGTTTCAGTGCCCGTCATGCAAAGAAAGTAAAGTTATGAAGAGAGCTGCAAATTTAGTTTCCAGGCTAAAATTTTGTGAATTTCTGATTGCTGAACAGCTGAACGTTCCCGCAAAAAGTTTCAGCAGGATGTCCTACCCTATGCTTACAGAATTAGAAGTTTTGACGATTGCCTTCTTCAAAAGAAATCTATGAATCATAGAGTGATCGCGACGGCCGATATCTCAGTCTAGATGATATCAAAGAGAGTCACATCTATGTGTTATCGAAGCTATGTTAACTTACATTTTCTCGCCTTGCTTCCTCACGTTCTCTGCTTTGTGTTTTCCTGAGTCCTCCGAGGATCTCCAAGGCGGAACAATCCGTGCTTTTGTTAAGCCGCGCAAAAGAGCCGTCTTTACGTCGACGAAACATTTCTTCCTTATATGGTGGACAAGCAACGGGTGATGGATGGCGAATGAACCTCTGATAGATTTTTGGCATGAAGAAAATCTTACTTTCAACAAAGTTTTATCATTACTTTCATCGATGGTTCTTCATCTTCCACCCATGCAAATCTGCAGATGCTTTCGAATAGATGGCTGGTTTCGGACATCTCCTCCACAAGGCTGAGCAGTCGAGCAGGTTCAGTGGTATGTGCATTCCAGAGACTTTTACCGAACGTTAAAGATCTGTTCGACCTCGTATTATCAATGGTGAAGGATTTGCTTGTCCGTCTGAAGACGAATACCACACAACAACCCGAAATGAAAATCGTGATCATAGCCTGAAAAACACACTTTGATAGGTCGTAAAATGCGCGAAGCTTCGAAACTAGAACTCACTATGCATAGTCCTCTTCTGTTAAACCGTAGCATCGCTCTGTGTGCAACTTTGCGATTACCGCTTAGCCGAAATAATTGCGTTGAGAATCGACGCGGTTCGACAGAGGATGAGTAATCCCGATCGGATAACAGAAAGTAAAAGATCGCCAAATGTGTGGATGAAAGTTCATCCGTAACTTTGCTGACTCTCGTTTTCTTCACGCGTGCGTTTCTATAATGCGAAAATGTGATGTTGTGAATTAGCTTTTTTGTAGGTACCTGGGGCGGTATGTGTTAAGTCGTCCGTCCAGGCAAGTACCCTTTCGCGCAGCTATAACAGAGGCTAGCGCCCAAGCATGCGTGGTGCAAACATCAGGACTCGACACTGATCTTATATATAAAGCTGAATGTCTGTTTGTCTGTCTGTATGTCTGTCTGTCTGTCTGTCTGTCTGTATGTGTGTACGTATGTTCCGAATAGAAAATTCCATTTCTGAACCGATCCGGACCAGACTTGGCACACATACACTTCGGGCCCCGGCGGGTGTCACAGTCCACTTTTCTTTATCGATTGATGTCGATTTTATCGATTTTTTGCAAAATTTGGGCTAGGGGGCTGGAATTTGGCACAGGGGGGTAATCGAGCATGCTGATCACCCCCGTGGGGCACAAATTTTGCAAAAAATCGATAAAATCGATGAAAGTAATGCACGGTTTCGAAAACTAATATTGTATTCGTAATCAGCATGCTCGATTACCCCCCTGTGCCAAATCCCAGCCCCCTAGCTCAAATTTTGCCAAAAATCGATAAAGTCGACATCGATCGATAACGAAAAGTGGACTGTGACACCTACCGGGGCCCGAAGTGTAAGTGTGCCAAGTTTGGTCCGGATCGGTTAAGAAATGGAATTTTCTATTCGGAGCATACGGCGGAGCCGGGTAAGCCAGCTAGTGGCTTATAAGCAAGGTGGATATCGTTTTTGGGACAAAAAGCAAAAGGGATATCGTTTTTGTGGATCCGAAAGTAGATTCTTTAAGTCGATGTTTCGTTTTTTAGTCGATTCGGATATTTCGGATAAGGGTCAAACGGGACTTTGTATTTTGCGGAAGTCAGGGGTAACTTACAAGGGAAGGATACCAACATTAGCTGGCAATTGAAGATGAGATGTACATCGCCTTTGAATGCTCATTCCAAATCTGCTTTCCTTTTTTGCGGAATAAGTTTCCGAAAGAAGTTATAAGCGTTTGAATGTTCAGTTTTGCCAAGCATTAAATGGCTTTTAGTCAGCGAAAAAAGCTCTAAAACAACACCTATGCGATTTTTACCGGTTTTGTTTCTTCCTTGCAAACAATGTACTCAATACAAAAATGATTTTCTGCTTTCTGGTGTTTTTGTACAGCTTTTCGCCAATCTTAGGCCACCTAAACCTTGACAAATTTGGACATTTAAACGCTCACAACTTTTTTCGGAAACTTATTCTGCAAAAAAGGAAAGCAGATTTGGAATCAGCGTTTAATGGCGCGTCTACTGATATAGATCTCATCTTCAATCGCCACCTAATGTTGGTATCCTTCCTTTGTTAGGCCCGTATGCACGTATATTCCCACGGGGAGGGGAGGGGATCTGAGAGGGGAAGCGTTATATCTCGCTAGTCTTTGTATCTTTCTTCTTCTTTCTCTATCTTGCTTATGAAGGTCCTCATGCCCTTATACCTGCGCATAACGGATGCAGGTTACTGTCATACAAGATTAGATATTCGCTATCTCGTCTGATCCCCTGGGGATCCCAAGGGATTACCTCACATTTTCAAAGTTATTTATCTTTCTGAAAACTCCATGAAAATGTTCTAAAATTGTACTGCGGATATACTACAGCACTGCTAAACATATTTATGGTAGAAATGAGTGAAATCTCAAGATGTCAAAATTTTCGATGAACCGCTGATCGCGAGCCAGGGATTATCGAAAAAATCAAAATCTTTAGATTCAATTTCTTCTGTCGAAAACATGCTCAGCAGTGTCGTAGTATATCTTCAGTACAATTTTGCAGCGTTTTCATTCATTTTTCAGGAAGATAAACGACTTTGAAAATGTGAGATGATCCCCTGGGGATCCCGAGGGGATCGGAAGAAATAGTGAATATTTGATCTTGTACAGCAGTAACGTGGCATCTATTATGCGCAGGTATAAGGGTATGAGAACCCTCATAAGCACAATAGAGAAGAAAGAAGAAAGATATCTAAAGCAGTGAGATATGGCGGTTCCCCTCTCAGATCCCCGCCCCTCCCCGCGGGGATGTACGTGCATACAGGCCTAAGGAACGACGTGGGCGCCTTACCACGCAAGAACCCAGTCAGACAAGAAGGGGTAAGCTAGCAACGCCTGCTGACGCATATCATGCGAAATCAAGCAATAGCTGGTTCCGGCCCTGCCCGCATTTGAGCCGGTCCCGCAAGAGGATGAGCACATGAACCATATCTTTGCTCTGCTTTGTTTCCATCTCTCACCTTCCATCTCCTCCACTCTTAGGCCCGTATGCACGTACCCCGCTGGGGAGGGGAGGGGATCTGAGAGGGGATGCGTCATATCTCGCTACTTTACGCATCTTTCTTCTTCCTTTTCTATCTTGCTTATGAAGATTCTCATACCCTACTACCTGCGCATAATCGATGCCAGGTTACTGGCATAAGTGATTAGATTTGTACTATTTTGTGTGATCCCCTGGGGATCCCCAGGGGATCACACAAAATAGTACAAAAAAGTTCACTTATATATAGCGCTAAAAGTCTGTTAGTCTGTATGTATGTATATGTATGGTATGTATGGTATGTATGGTATGTATGGTATGTATGGTATGTATGGTATGTATGGTATGTATGGTATGTATGGTATGTATGGTATGTATGGTATGTATGGTATGTATGGTATGTATGGTATGTATGGTATGTATGGTATGTATGGTATGTATGGTATGTATGGTATGTATGGTATGTATGGTATGTATGGTATGTATGGTATGTATGGTATGTATGGTATGTATGGTATGTATGGTATGTATGGTATGTATGGTATGTATGGTATGTATGGTATGTATGGTATGTATGGTATGTATGGTATGTATGGTATGTATGGTATGTATGGTATGTATGGTATGTATGGTATGTATGGTATGTATGGTATGTATGGTATGTATGGTATGTATGGTATGTATGGTATGTATGGTATGTATGGTATGTATGGTATGTATGGTATGTATGGTATGTATGGTATGTATGGTATGTATGGTATGTATGGTATGTATGGTATGTATGGTATGTATGGTATGTATGGTATGTATGGTATGTATGGTATGTATGGTATGTATGGTATGTATGGTATGTATGGTATGTATGGTATGTATGGTATGTATGGTATGTATGGTATGTATGGTATGTATGGTATGTATGGTATGTATGGTATGTATGGTATGTATGGTATGTATGGTATGTATGGTATGTATGGTATGTATGGTATGTATGGTATGTATGGTATGTATGGTATGTATGGTATGTATGGTATGTATGGTATGTATGGTATGTATGGTATGTATGGTATGTATGGTATGTATGGTATGTATGGTATGTATGGTATGTATGGTATGTATGGTATGTATGGTATGTATGGTATGTATGGTATGTATGGTATGTATGGTATGTATGGTATGTATGGTATGTATGGTATGTATGGTATGTATGGTATGTATGGTATGTATGGTATGTATGGTATGTATGGTATGTATGGTATGTATGGTATGTATGGTATGTATGGTATGTATGGTATGTATGGTATGTATGGTATGTATGGTATGTATGGTATGTATGGTATGTATGGTATGTATGGTATGTATGGTATGTATGGTATGTATGGTATGTATGGTATGTATGGTATGTATGGTATGTATGGTATGTATGGTATGTATGGTATGTATGGTATGTATGGTATGTATGGTATGTATGGTATGTATGGTATGTATGGTATGTATGGTATGTATGGTATGTATGGTATGTATGGTATGTATGGTATGTATGGTATGTATGGTATGTATGGTATGTATGGTATGTATGGTATGTATGGTATGTATGGTATGTATGGTATGTATGGTATGTATGGTATGTATGGTATGTATGGTATGTATGGTATGTATGGTATGTATGGTATGTATGGTATGTATGGTATGTATGGTATGTATGGTATGTATGGTATGTATGGTATGTATGGTATGTATGGTATGTATGGTATGTATGGTATGTATGGTATGTATGGTATGTATGGTATGTATGGTATGTATGGTATGTATGGTATGTATGGTATGTATGGTATGTATGGTATGTATGGTATGTATGGTATGTATGGTATGTATGGTATGTATGGTATGTATGGTATGTATGGTATGTATGGTATGTATGGTATGTATGGTATGTATGGTATGTATGGTATGTATGGTATGTATGGTATGTATGGTATGTATGGTATGTATGGTATGTATGGTATGTATGGTATGTATGGTATGTATGGTATGTATGGTATGTATGGTATGTATGGTATGTATGGTATGTATGGTATGTATGGTATGTATGGTATGTATGGTATGTATGGTATGTATGGTATGTATGGTATGTATGGTATGTATGGTATGTATGGTATGTATGGTATGTATGGTATGTATGGTATGTATGGTATGTATGGTATGTATGGTATGTATGGTATGTATGGTATGTATGGTATGTATGGTATGTATGGTATGTATGGTATGTATGGTATGTATGGTATGTATGGTATGTATGGTATGTATGGTATGTATGGTATGTATGGTATGTATGGTATGTATGGTATGTATGGTATGTATGGTATGTATGGTATGTATGGTATGTATGGTATGTATGGTATGTATGGTATGTATGGTATGTATGGTATGTATGGTATGTATGGTATGTATGGTATGTATGGTATGTATGGTATGTATGTATGTATGTATGTATGTATGTATGTATGTATGTATGTATGTATGTATGTATGTGCCAAGGCGAACTGAGGCCCCCCTCGAAAATGGGTCGCGAAGTTTTTGAAACTTACTTACATGGGTTGTAAAGATGTGCAAATGACATGTTAATTCTTGCAAATAATCAACGTAATTTTCAAAAATTTTCAAAAATTCGAATTAGCCTTGTAAAATTTTTTTTCGAACGGCTGTCGGGAGCAAATTTAGCGAAAGGGGGCCTCCTTTTTCTAGGTTCGACCCGCAAATCTGAGATGCACCCCAAAAAATTTTTCAGAATGCGTGGCTAACGCCACGCATCTACATTTGAAAATTTTTTTGCCGCCCCCTGTACGTATGTTCCGAATACAAAGACGCACACACTTCAGGATGGGGCGGGTGTCGTAGGCTACTTTTCGCATCAGTCCGATTTGATCGATTTTATCGATTTTTTGCAAAGCTTGGGCTACGACGCTGGGAGCGGGCACAGCAGATTAATCGAGCATGCTAACTATGAATACAATGTTTTCTCAGACTTACCAATTATCTTCATCAATTTTATCGATTTTTTGCAAAGTTCGGGCCACGGGGCTGAGAGTTGGCACAGGGGGGGGAGTAAGTGAGCATGCTGATTAACAACACAGCGGGAATAGGGAATTGGCATGTAGAAGTAGGCACGGGGAAAGGTTGTACAGGCATAGGGACGAGACTTTATCATGATGTTTTGACAGGGGCGGCAGGAGCCGGTAAGCCAGCTAGCAAAACGCTAATACCAGAAGGAACCTAACATTACAACCTAACATAATACAGTAGCAAAGACAGCACTTCGTCTAGGTCCACAAGGAGGAAGACTAAGTGGCCGGCCGAGCAACGCTGGTTGGACATCATTCGAACCGAGCTGCACATCATAAAACTCACACCACAAAATCAGCTGATCTAGTCAAATGAAAACGAGGATGCAACACCGATGCACACAACTCTGCCCCGCGGGACAATGACGAGGATAACGAAGCAGAAGAAGAGTAATTAATACATAAAATTTGGAACTAACTTTATCACTTATCTCTTTTTATATGTGGCGCTCTCTTTTTTTTGGAATAATATAGACTATGCAGAGCTCAAATGTGCTGAATGCGTTGATTTCTGGTGATCAAGTAAGAAAAAATCTTCTGAGCATTTTTTGAAAGTTTACCAAATCAAAAATTTCACTTTGCTAGGACAAAAATGAAGCTGTTCGCAGCGTGAGTCAAAAGTATCAATGAGAAGCTGTACAGAGATAGTTGCGGATTGCGTTCTGATATTAGGTTGTGAAGAAAGTACACGCGCACTTGCGAAATTTTAAATGCTGTAACTTCAAGCATGAAAGCTGCGAACTTCGTTGCAAAGATAATGTTGTCTACAGATTATGCTCAATTTGTTGGGTCCTCAGCGCTTCATTTCGGGCCACCAGCATGCGCAATAGGGAAAAAAATCGACTTAAAATCCTACCTGTTAGTGTAGGAATTTCTCAGACACGAAGAGAGCTGGAGAGCTAATATCCGGTGTTTTTGAGAAATTCTGTTGGGGCTATTTATAGACTGTGTTACAATTTTAGAGCACAGAATGTGCAAAAAATTTTCTTGAAAAAATCAAAACCATTCTTGCACCTCAGAAATGCCCCAATTTTTGAGTAAATGAGTTTGAAGTCTTCCTTTCCTCCACAAAATGAATCACATTCTTGATTGCTGCAAATATTGTTGGGGTAATGTCTTACACATCTTTTGCGGCCCCATCATCGAGGCGTGACGATCCCTACAACCGACGCCGACTGCGAAACAGGTACGGTCAAAGAAAAGTTTGAGAGCTTATAATTTTTGTGTGCGTATTGTAAAATCCGAACACAGGCGCGGTTTCAAAGTAGACAGCCTCGTTATTTACAGTGACCAACCTTTAAATGATGTTCTTTGTTCACTGCGAAAAAATGGCAGCAAAAAAGTGAAATTTTCATCGTTGCACAAACTCCCTTTTTTGGTGCGTAGGTCAAACACGGCTTGACATCGATGAAAACTGAATGTGAGTCCGAAAAGCTTGGGCTTTTTCCTACAGAATCATATAGAATATTCGTCGTTATGATTCAACCGAGTGCGAAAAAATTGAGTCTGAAAATGAAATTTCCAAAACTGCCCGGGAACTTTCTTTACAACCCAATAGTTTGTGCGTGGTTTCGGCTTAATTCGTTTGATGGCTAGAAAACGGCTTCACCTTCGTTTTAAGCTAGTAAAAATCTCTTGATTTGACCAGTTTTCAAAAAGTTTGTAGATTTTTCCCATTTCGTCATCAAGATACAAAACGGATTGTACATATTTGTAACCACTATGTAATTTACTTTATATCAGAAAATGAGAGCGCCATATCCAACAACAGAAAAGTTATGAAATCAGTTGCAAACTTATGCGCCAACCTATTATCAGAGATCAAACATTCGATACATTGTTTCAGACACCCCATACATGAAACAACAAATTTGCAGTTACAAATTAATCACTCTGGTACCACGCTCTATATAAGGCTACATCGTAAACGTAACATTGTCAATAGATATGACCGCACGGAAATTGTTGCACTGTTGACTACTGTGCCAGTGACGACTGAAGTACAAACCTTGTCCATGTTGACTTTCTCAGACCACTTAGTTGCCGCATAAGGATGACAAAAATATATTCCTTACTCAATGCCATAATCACATTGTCAAAGCAACTCATCGTTATAAGCTTATAAACTCTTAAAAACTGCGTGCGTTTACATCCTCCTCGAGGAGGGGACCGCAGCTTAGAAGGAAGCTTCATATCATGAATCTCTACGTATCTGAATTTCAATCTTTCCACCTATCCGTCATTCCCATTCTCTCTCATTATGAACATTTTGAACAGTAGCAAGAAGCTGCACAAGCCGCGTTCTTTTTTTATGATCCCCTGATGATCCCAAGTAGCCGACCGTTTTTTCTTTTTCTTCAAAGCCATTTTTCTTCTTAGAAATCACGAAAATCTTCCAAAGTTATATTGATTATCTAACCCAACGTAGCTAAGCATGTTGCCAAGTTGCTGATGAGAACAAACGAGTTTTTGGTGTTGAATTTTCCGATAAACCCCAACTTTCGACTGGTGGTTCATCGCAAAGTTCATGACTCTGGTCAGGGCCCGGCACAAGGAGGTGAGCAAATGCCCAGCTGGAAACCGTCTTGGGTGGAAAACAAAGGAGCTATCGTAGGTAAACGTTCATAAGTTCACTTTCTCGACAAGCTGCTAAACGACTGACATGCAAAAACAACTCAGACAATCGACCGGACCCCTCCGCGGACAGTCCGAATCTGCCAGAGTCGCGCCGGACCCAGTTGACCAATGAGAGCGGGGCAAATGGGCGGTCCGTCGCGGTGACATCACTGGCAGGCAAATGGGACGCTTCTCCGGCCCTGCTGCAAGGGTACGCCATTTCTCCGGCGCGACTCTGCCAGATTTGGCGGACTCGCGCCGGAGAAATTTGCCCGGCGCGAGTCCGCCAAATTTGGAAGAGCCGCGCCGGAGAAAATGGGAGGGGTCCGGAGCAAAAATGGGAGGCCTCCGGAGCAGAAAATGGGAGGTATCCGGAGCAGAAAATGGGAGGTATCCGGAGCAGAAATGGGAGGGCCCCGGAGCAGGCTGCGTATCGATTTGGCGCGTAGCCAAGCAAACGTCTAACTCCACAGTGATGAGTCCTCCGTTTACGCTTTTTCTACATATTTTAGTCGTTTTCTTTGATTTTGTTGTTTTTCCGCGTTTCTTTAACGTTTTTTTTCTTTTCCGCGTTGCTCTTCGTCGCGTTGGCGTTTATGTTGTTGTAAGTTCCTCGTTTTCAGGTTTATGTTTCAAATTTTCGTGCGGTTGCACTCAATCACTTTCAGTGTTTGGCTCTTTTCGACTTGCTGAGACATCGTAGACTATTGATGGAGTGATTTTTGTGATTAATTCTGGATTTCCGAAACAATGAGGTTAGTTGCGAAACTTTCAAACCAGTGTTTGCTAGCCAGCATGGAACGAGGTCAAGTTTACCCTGTATTCTTACCTTAATCTAAAGCATTTGCATCATCTCAAGGTAAATACTGTAGAGGAATTCATCGCACGTAAAAATAGGCGTCACTGCGGACGCTGTTGGCGTCTCGCTGATTGAGCGCTCTTTCGTACCTCTTGCCGTCTGCTGTCTCTCCCATGCACGAATTATCTTGGTCGGACGCAATGACGTCCAGTCTGTGCATGTGATAAATCGCCTATACCTTTGATAGTGTAAGCGGGTTGATGGCTTTTTGGATCGACTTATACCTCAGATGTGTCTTATGCAGCTCGAAATATGCGTAATTGATTGAGTCTATCTTGTGCGTGATTACGAGTATGCGCACTGGAAATATATTTTAATCCTTAATATATATTAAGATATATTATTTATTTATTGATAGATACGGACGCAGAGCCTGCTGTTTGATAGAGGTTCTCGTCACATCTTTATACCAACTCAAGGAATCTCTGCGCACTTGGACGTTTTATTGCACACAATTCAACTTGAGGGTATCTCCCGTAATGTCATCATTTCATTATCATGACATTTCAGGACACGGGATCCTGGTGTACTTGCCAAGTGCGATGTTATCGTTGACGTGGGAGGTGTATACGATCATTCGAAGAAACGATACGACCATCACCAATTATAGGTCTTGCTTTGCATGCTGTTAAGTTTGAGTCTCCTACAGTCACGAAGATCACACAATTAATGTTAGTAATTCCTTAATCGTGCTGTTTTCAGAGAGTTCAATGAGACGAGACATTGGGCATACTGGATTCTAACATTAGGCTCAGTTCAGCTGGATTGATCTAGGCCCATTATGGAAAGCAACTGATCGCAGAGGTAAGCATTGTCAGTCAGGGTTAATCTTTCTTATTCAGTTTGTTATCGTCAGATACTTGATTCCTCCCACGACGATAAGATGGTGTATATATTTTTTCGAAAGCTTTACGTTACGTTTGTCGAAGCCATAGATGCTATCGATAACGGCATACCACAGTATGATGGCACACCCAGGTAAGAAACTTGTCAGTATCCATTTATATCTTGCTTGAAGTTCAATTTTTTTCGAATAACGTTTTGGATGAGAATCTGCTTTAATCATCAACATATTGTATGCTGATTTCTTCCTATCTATATTGATTTGGCTGTGTGGTTTTGCTGCTTCAACATATGACTTTGAAAATATCAAACATCTGGTGGACTTTCTGGTCGTGTCAATCATGTGAGTCCCTACTATGACCGTATTCATCAACAAACCCTGAGGGTTAAGCTTACCCTCCAGGGTTAGTTTAACCCTCACGGTTCGTTGATGAATACGGGTTAGTCGCTTTCGGGGTAAAATTAACCCTCAAGGTTAGATCTAACCCTCAGGCTTAAGCCTACCCTGTGTTTCATGAATACGAGTTAAACGCTTTTCAGGGTTAAACTAACCCTCCAGGGTTAGTTTAACCCTCGGGGTTCGTTGATGAATACGGCCACTGGAATGAAACTGACCCCAAGCCCGACGAGAGGTTTCAACAAGCTATAGATTTTGTTGGAGGTTAGTCTGGGTGAACCGCAGTCAAGGTGTTGGCTGTTTGACATCACCCATGCTGTGGTTCACCTTTGATTGCATGTTTCTCGCGCAACTGCGTTTGTGCGGTGAGAGTCGCGTCGCGGAATGTCTTGAGTCAGCACGGTAACGCAGGTCATGCTATCATCATTTATAGTGCACCTTTGAGATCAAGCTAGATTAGGCGATTTTACAATGCTGATTGAGGAGCTTTCTAATCTCTGCGGCATTGACGGATGCATATTTGTGCACGTGAACAGGTACATCTGAAATTTCTCATATTTTTGCCATTTTTTTCATTTTGTGGTATTTAGGGTTTATCGGAGGTAACAAGGCATTCGAAGGAGCTCTAGCCATGGCAAAGAAGGCGCTCGAAATTGGAGATGCGGAGGTTTGTGTTAACGTTGCATTTAAATGAGTGCCAGAGCAGCGTGCTTTTGCTGGCCCAAAAACTTTGGAAGTATCAGAATGAGCATTTTTTCCTCTGGATGATATCCCGAGTGATTTTGGATACAGGGATCGGTTCATAATATTTGATTGAGTTGATTGTTTGGAGTGAAGATAATGATAAATGTTTCAGCTAGCAGCAAGATCTGAAAATGGACAGGAGATAAAGAAAATGAAATTGGACAATGAACAAGCAGTGAGCAGTACTGAACAAGCGGTAAGCAGTACCGTGGAACCTGCTAATTAGGATAGTTTCTGATAGAGAACAGAAATTTTTTAACTCTTCCCTTGTCTTTACCTCATCACAGCTGCATACATTTTTCTTCCCACCGTCGTGGTATCTGTATAGTATTTCCTGTTTACTAAGTATCGGTCATGCCATAGGACGCTCTCGTAGTCGAAATATTGTTCAAGTTGCTCTTGTTATATTCTCTAACTGTGATTCTCTGTAAAATATGGTGATTTCGTTTATCACGTCGTATAACTACTTGTCGAGTTCTAATTTAAACTGTGTCTGCCAAAAACTTCCGCCCAAATTCTTGATTATGCTAATTTTTTCTTCAATCATGAGTAAACTATTAATCGGGTGTTTGCAAACTTGGGTCGCGCTGAACTCCTACCCGGGGGGGGTCCTATTCGGCTAATTTGGGTGGGTTAGAAACAAAATTGGGGTTTGGAGCTTAATTGGGGCTAATTACAGTATGCCGCGGGAGATTTCCGGCGCACAAAATCGGGGGGCTCCGGCGCACAAAATCGGGGGGCTCCGGAGCAGAAAATGGGAGGTATCCGGAGCAGAAAATGGGAGGTATCCGGAGCAGAAATGGGAGGTCTACGGAGCAGAAATGGGAGGGCTCCGGCGGACCAGTGGCAGACCCACCGCTGGGGAAACGCCGCGGCCCTGCCATTTCTCCGGCGGAGGGGTCCTATCCGCTGTCTGAGAAGATCGTGCTCGCGTGTTATTTTCGAAAATCCGAATTTTGTTTTATTGAGTAGTAATTAAATATCTCGTTTACAGCGCACACATAATAATAAGACTATGAATTTAGAGTATAAACGGACATGGACTAAGAGGAGCAAGCACGTGTAGGATATAGTGGAGAAATTATGCGACTGAAAGTTGTGGCAAGCTTTTTTTGAAAATTTCCCATTACCTTAAAATGATAAAATGGCTCTTTTGCAACGCATGGACGAGATATAACAGTAGAACTACGGAACAAAAACTAAAAAATTATAAAAAAAATTTGTGAATAAAGATCGTGCTTAGCTTTTTTCCAAGCAAGGGATGGGGAATTGCCTATCTAATGCCCATCTGAGATAGAGAAAACTTACATTTCAATGACTTGTTCAAAAATTTTACATAAATCAATTCTCAACGCAAAGTTCACTACACGTCCACGTGGCCTTTGGACAAGATTTTTCTCTTGTCCATTGTTTACATTTCATCGAACTCTTACCGAACAAATATGGAAATGAAGTAAAAATGGTTTCACACTCCCAAGTCCATAACAGTCAAGATCAGAGGTGCGATAGGTGGAGCCGGGCCCCCTCAAAGCGAAAATGGTTCCAGCTATCACTGGCCGGCCAAAAGTGAAGGTGGTAGTACCAGACACTCACCTCTCAAAAACGTAGACGGGGGGGGGGGGAGGGGGGACTTCGGATAATTGAAGAACTCTGACCAGAGGTGCGATAGGGGGAGCCAAGTCTCCCCCTACCTTCACTTTTGAGCTGGTACGGGGTGACCACCTTCACTTTTGGAATAAAAAATTTTTTGCTGGACGACAAAGAAGGAAAATAAGCAAAACAAACGCAAAAAAGATTATTGAAAGCATATATTTATGTATACGGCGGCATATATATTTAAAATAAAGGTTTGTAGTAAATGGTGTATTTGGAAGTAAAGCTTAGCAAAACTGTACGGATTTTATTAAGCAAATTATGTTATAACGTATAGCGAAGGAAGTAGGTCGATCCAGGCAGTAACGGCCGAGAATCAGAATTTCGAATAAATAAATAGTGAAAAATCATGCAAAATTTCCACTGTTATAAATCTGTTGTTTGAAGATGTCAGCAGTTGCGACCTCATAGGTTTTAAAGAGTAAATGTTGCTCTATCAGCTAGTGAAGGAATCTGGTCGATTTAAGAGATAGTCGTTGAAAACCAGAGTTCTAAAACTTTACGCCATTTTTGCGTGTTTTTTGACTGTTGAGAGTTAAACTCTTATAAATCTTGAATGTGGAAGTGTATGATGTTGCGACTTCATAGGTTTTATAGAGTAAGGTTTGCCTTATCAGAATATGTCTTGTCCGTTCCGATCCATTGAAACACCTCCGAGATCCAGAGTCATGAAAAAGCAGGTAAAAAAGAGCTTTTTGAACTTCAACAGCTCATAACTTCTTCAGGATTGCACGAATCATGTTGCGACTTCATAGGTTAGATTCTTCTCGTCAAGAGCTTTCAGATGATATATAATATGTGGGGGTTTCGCGCCTCTTACGGCATATGCCCGGGGGGGGGAGACTTTTTAGGCCAAAGTCTCCCCCGGCAGCCTCCAGCCAATACATTAAAATGGGCGAGGGGGAGACTTTGGCCTAAAAAGTCTCCCCCCCCCCCGGTCATAATTCGCAGGAGGCTCTAAACCCCCACATATTATATATCATCTGAAAGCCCTTGATGAGAGGAATCTAACCTATGAAGTCGCAACATGATTCGTGCAATCCTGAAGAAGTTATGAGCTGTTGAAGTTCAAAAAGCTCTTTTTTACCTGCTTTTTCATGACTCTGGATCTCGGAGGTGTTTCAATGGATCGGAACGGACAAGACATATTCTGATAAGGCAAACCTTACTCTATAAAACCTATGAAGTCGCAACATCATACACTTCCACATTCAAGATTTATAAGAGTTTAACTCTCAACAGTCAAAAAACACGCAAAAATGGCGTAAAGTTTTAGAACTCTGGTTTTCAACGACTATCTCTTAAATCGACCAGATTCCTTCACTAGCTGATAGAGCAACATTTACTCTTTAAAACCTATGAAGTCGCAACTGCTGACATCTTCAAACAACAGATTTATAACAGTGGAAATTTTGCATGATTTTTCACTATTTATTTATTCGAAATTCTGATTCTCGGCCGTTACTGCCTGGATCGATCTACTTTCTTCGCTGTACGTTATAACAAAATTTGCTTAATAAAATCCGTACAGTCCAACAAACTTCTACTTCCAAATACACCATTTACTAAACACGTCTATTTTAAATTTTTATAAATAAAATTTATAGATATTTTTAATATTCATCGTATCTGTGGCCCTAAAGAGGGCCGTTGGGTCGACGTTAGACCTAGAAAGATAGCTTCGTTCGTCCGTTCTATCCTCCCCCCGCACCTCCCCCCCCCCCCCCGTCGACGTTTTTGGGAGGTGAGTGTCCGACACTACCACCTTCACTTTTGGCCGGCCAGTGGTAGCTGAAACCACCTTCACTTTTGGGGGACCCGGCTCCCCCTATCGCACCTCTGACTCTGACCCAACGGTCCCCTTGAGGGCCAACAAGTGTGACCTAACGGCCCTCTTCGGGGCTACAAATACGGCGAGTACAGTGGCATAAATTTTTAAAAAAGGAGATAAACGTGTTATTCGAATGGTCTATTTGTGAGTAAAATCCAGTTAGACTTTACGTATTTTATTAAGTAAATTTTGTTATAACGTACTGCGAGTAGAGTAGGTCGATTCAGGCAGTAATCACCGAGAACCAGAATTTCGAATAATAAAATAGCGAAAAATCATGCGAAATTTCCACTGTTATAAATCTGGTGGTTGAAGATCTCAGCAATTGCGACTTCATAGATTTTGAAGGGCAAGTGTTGTGCTACTAGACAGTGAAAAAATCAGTTCGATCTGAGCAGTGATCGCCGAGAACGAGAATCTTAAAAAAATTAAGCGATTTTAAGTTACTTAGCGACAGCTGGCGTTTAAACTCCTATAAATCTGAAATGTGAAGGTATGCAATGTTGCGACTTCATAGGTTTTGTAGAGTAAGAATTGCTCTATCGGAATATGTTTTAGCCATACCGATACACCAAGATACCGCGGAGATTCAGGCTCTTGAAAAGATAGGTAAAAAACCGTTTTTTGAACTTCAATAGCTCATAACTTCTTCAGAATTGCACAAATCATGTTGAGACTTCATAAATTGATTCTCCTCTAAAAGAGCTTTCAGATGATATATAATATGTGGGGGTTTCGCGCCCCTCAGGGCATATGCCCGGGGGTGGAGACTTTTCACCCCATAGTCTCCACTTGCGGTCTCCCGCCAATACATTAACATGGGCGAGGTGGAGACTTTGGGGTAAAAAGTCTCCACCCTGGGTTAGGGCCGCAAAAATCATTGAACCCCCCACATATTATATATCATCTGAAAGCTCTTTCAAAGGAGAATCCAACCTATGAAGTCGCAACATGATTCGTGCAATTCTGAAGAAGTTATGAGCTGTGAAGTTCAAAAAAACGGTTTTTTACCTATTTTTTCAAGAGCCTAAATCTCCGCGGTATCTTGGTGTATGGCTAAAACATATTCCGATAGAGCAATTCTTACGCTACAAAACCTATGAAGTCGCAACATTGCATACCTTCACATTTCAGATTTATAGGAGTTTAAACGCCAGCTGTCGCTAAGTAACTTAAAATCGCTTAATTTTTTTAAGATTCTCGTTCTCGGCGATCACTGCTCAGATCGATCTGATTTTTTTCACTGTCTAGTAGCACAACACTTGCCCTTCAAAATCTATGAAGTTGCAATTGCCGAGATCTTCAACCACCAGATTTATAACAATGGAAATTTCGCATGATTTTTTCGCTATTTTATCATACGAAATTCTGATTATCGGCGGTCCTGCCTAGATCTATCTACTACGTAGATATATGCTCTCAATACTTTCTTTTTTGTTTTTTTGCTTATTTTCCTTCTTTTAAGCTTCAGCAAAAATTTTTTTTCAAACTCAAAAGTGAAGGTTGTCACCCCGTACCAGCTCAAAGGTGAAGGTAGGCGGAGACTCGGCTCCGACTATCGCACCTCTGGTCAAGATTCATGTGTTTTGTTGAGAGCAATTTATTTTCTCGAATGTATCATCGACTCCACGATTCGTATAGAGGCATAGTCGTGAATCAAATTGTGGCGGTTTTTGATGAGAGTACGAAAAATGATGCTATAACTTGAAGGTTCAACAGGGAAATATATAATCAGGGAAAGTCCGCAACCTGCCTCTATACGAACCAGGAGCGATCATATATTGCGAAGAAACATGAGAGTAACACCTTTAATGAAAATGTAATACACAGAAATCGTAACGCTAGAAGTTGAAGCAATTATCAGGAACAGTAACTGCACAACATAGTAGCAGTCGACGACGACAATTTTTCAGCAAAAAACTTGCTCTGCAAAATTCTCCAACCGCAAGCAGTGTTAAGAGGAGTAAAAGTCTGACCTATCAACACCCACACAAGCAGAAAGAATACACAAAATTGGAAAAAATTTACAGAAGGTATCAAATAGCAGGGAATTTTCAAAAAGTAACTTTGATCTTGATATTTTATTGTACCTACACATATCCTTTTTACATTGTTTTACTGATTTGAAGACGACTGCTTGACCAGACAAAATTGTATTTTGTCGTTGCAACTGTTATGATACAGTGAATAGCTTGTCCCCTCAAAAATTTGAATAGACAACAGCGTGCGGCGTTAAAGCTATCATTACAGGGGATACCTTCGTCATGTGAGTCCCCAAGAGGTTATCTCCAAAGAAATTATATATAGGAGTTCAAAAACGCCTTCTCATGTATGAATCGTGTGTGATAAAAACTTTCAAAATTTCTACTTATCCTCTGAGCCTTTACACTGGAGAACCACGGTGAGACGTTACCTGAACCTGATATTGTGGAATCTGCTTTTCCGTTTTGGCGGGATCAAGTGAGAAATTGTCAAATTCGATGATGGCAAAGACGAAGTCGTTTCAACGATGTCCATTCGCCACTTTATTGCTAGGCCCTACTCTCAAAAGCAAGATTAGGGTTTTCAGGATTCTGCCGGGAAGTGCATCATATTTCTCCAAAATGATGTTTTGATCTGAGAAGCGCTGTAGAGTTTCCTCCCACTATGTGATTCTTGCACCACACTCATAGGAAAATCAAAAAAAAAAACAGAGCAATTGCTCTCAAAAGCGAGATTTTCGGAGTCGGAAGACACATTTACCTCCCATACGTTGAATTCTCCGAATATGAATTGATTGCGATCCGGGCAAATTTTCATAAATACACTTGTTGCGAGCGACAATAAGCGCGCACCCTTCCCACACATATCCTTCACGACGACCGCTCGCTTGCGCTGGTATTCAAAACACGGCGCGGGCAAATAGGTTTACGGCGCGTATATGTCTGTATGTAAGTTCCAAATAGAAAAATCCATTTCTGAAATGATCCGGACAAATTTTCACACATACACTTCGGGGGAGGGTGGTGTAGCAGGCTATTCTTCATTATCGGACGATATCGATTTTCCTTCTATCGGTTCTTCGCAAGGTTTGAGCCACGCGGCTGAAAGTTGACACAGGAGGGTGAATGAGCATGCTGACCATGAATACATTCGGATATATATTGAGGGCAAGGTATAGGCATATAAAGGTGGGAACGGGCAGGGATGTACGCAACTAAGGCATGAAGATATCTCCGTAATGTAATTTGACGAGGCGGGGAGGAGCTGGGTATGTGCGCTAGTTGTTCATAGGGCCTTGAGGCAAGCGCTGTGAGCATGGTTGCGCACCCATTGAAAAGGTTTTAAGGGGAGGCAAGCGCTGTGAGCATGGTTGCGCACCCATTGAAAAGGTTTTGGGGGGTATATGATCGGAGAGGAAGATATGGAACAGTTTTGGTAGTGTTACATAACTTTCGATATGTAATTTACGTTTGTGTGCGAAAAGCTGAGTTATTATGTGCAAGGATCACTTCCAGCTGAGAGTTTGCCATGGCTTTTATCCGCATACTTTATTCTTAGATAAGTAGATCTCTTTGTTTAGCGAACAGGTCACAGCACAGAAATTGACATAATTTCCCGTCCTTCGCTGGTGACATCCAGAATTTTCTTGGTGCTCGTTGATGGCCGCATTCGCGAGTTTTCTTCATCCTCGCATGGGTCCCTTTCATGCAGGTCTGCTTTTCTTGTCAGCTGTTCCATAATTTCCTATCTGAAAACTTGCAACTAGTGCTGCTTGAATCGTCGCACTACAGCACTAATCGTTCAGAAACGAAAGGAAGGGAAAATTTATTTACTGTTGGTTCTGATCAATGCAAATAGATGACTTCGTGATTTTGATTTTGTGCGAGAGAGCTTTTTATGGTGGACATTTATTCCTAACGTTTGACACGTATCGTCTTCTTCGGAGGCCTGAAAGGGATTGCAGTTTTGTATTCGTCAGTCTATACGAACAAACGGGGAGGCGTGCAATGTTACCCAAGCAGCCTCCTGGTGCCGCGGCCAGCCGCTATAACTGGCACCAGCGTCGCGGCCGAGCTACCGTAGGCGCGCTCTCGTCGTCCGCAACCTCTCGCAGAGAGACTTTCGCAGCAGCCTCGCACTCATCGCGCTGAGGTGCGAGAATTCCCTCAAAGGTCGCGCTACTGCCATATATTATACTAGCTGGCTTACCCGGCTCCGCCGTATCCGGACCAAACTTGGCACACATACACTTCGGGCCCCGGCGCGTGTCACAGTCCACTTTTCGTTATCGATCGATGTCGATTTTACCGATTTTTATCGATTTTTTCGCAGAGTTCACCTACAGGGCTAAGAGTTGGCACAGGGGGGAAGTGAGCATGGGGATTCCGAATACAATATTAGTTTTCAGAATTATCGGTTACTTTTATTGATTTTATCGATTTTTTGTAAATTTTGACATGCGAGGCTGGGATTTTGCACAGGGGGTAATCGAGCATGCTGATTACGAACACAATATTAGTTTTCAGGATCGTCCATTACTTTTATCGATTTTATCGATTTTTTTGTAAAGTTTGACCTGCGGGGCTGGGAGTTTGCACAGGGGGGTAATCGAGCATGCAGATTACGAATACAATATTAGTTTTTGGAATTATCCATTACTTCTATCGATTTTATCGATTTTGCAAAATTTGAGCTAGGGGGATGGAATTTGGCACAGGGGTGTAATCGAGCATGCTGATCACCCCCTTGGGGATGATCAGCATGCTCGATTACCCCCCTGTGCCAACTCCCAGCCCCGTAGCTCAAACTTTGCAAAAAAATCGATAAAATCGATAAAAGTAATCGATAATCCTGAAAACCAATATTGTATTCGGAATCCCCATGCTCGATTACCCCCCTGTGCCAACTCCCAGCCCCGTAGCTCAAACTTTGCAAAAAAATCGATAAAATCGATAAAAGTAATCGATAATCCTGAAAACCAATATTGTATTCGGAATCCCCATGCTCGATTACCCCCCTGTGCCAACTCCCAGCCCCGTAGGTGAACTCAGCAAAAAAATCGATAAAAATCGATAAAATCGCTATCGATCGATGACGAAAAGTAGCCTATGACACCCGCCGGGGCCCGTAGCGTATGTGTGCCAAGTTTGGTCCGGATCGGTTCAGAAATGGAATTTTCTATTCGGAACATACGTACATACATACATACATACATACAGACAGACATACAGACAGACATACAAACAGACATTCAGCTTTATATATAAGATTAGGTTGATTCATAATCTATGCACGTTTTTCTCACCTCTTCTTCCAAGAGCTGGTATTTGATATGTAGTCAAATCCCCTAAAAACTTCTTATGCTTTCTAAAAGAGCGTCTTTTCTAGTTTGCTATACGGGTCTTTGCTTTCTTTTGCTCTTCGTCCATTCCAAAGTTCTGAGCCTCCAAATAAAAGAGACTAAATCACAAAATTTCTGCCTTTCACTCTTTTTGCCCTAAATTCATGAGGAATAGACGGATTAATCTAAAAAAATATGCATAAGATTTAGGAAACTTTCTGCTACAAAATGCTATTTGAACAAAATTCTCCATGAATTCTGAACCGAGAAAATCGATTGCGAATTTGAATGATTATCGCGGCTCTCCCGTGCCATATAAAGCTTTGAAGCAAAAGGCGATTGCAGTTCTTTTGCACTATCCAGCAAGGGTAGACCTAGTTTATTTGATGGTAGAAAAGCGCTAGGGTTTTTTCACTTTTCAGCGGAAAAAAATGAAATAATTTCAAGAATGACCAATTTTTGAACACTCCGAGATGCCAGAAAAAAGTGAGTACTTTCGAGTTTTTCGCGATATTTCCTTTCGAAAAATTTCCGTAAAATTCAAACTTGGCATTACTGCTCAAGAGACCCTTGGCTACACAATGAGCAAAACCTGCTTTTTCTCACTTTATTTCAACATAAGTTATGCTCTCTTAAAGTAGAGGCTTCTGAAAAAAGTTGTCGGCAATCTTCAGGCCAGAAAATCTTTCTTATGATAGATACAGTCACGCAAAAGTATCTTCTTTATAGCCACTGATTTGATGCTTACTGTAGTTTTTATTGCGCCCAGAAATGTCTTTTCAAAAAAGAATTATCTCGGTTGAAATTTGAGGTGTAGAAAACGTGCATTAATTATGAATCAACCTAATATATCGATCAAGACAGCAGAAAATTTGTAGTTTATTAATAAGATGCACTACAAAAAATATGCAAAAACAAAAAAGTTAAATAAATAAAAAACAACACAAAAACACAAATAAATATCACAATTATTTACAGCTTAATTTTTACATTCCCACTGAATCAAAAATTACCTCCAAAAGCGACTGATTTTCTACATAGGTAGTAAGAGCAAGATGCTCAGGCTGAAGATTGTATAGCTGAGAGTTAGACATTTCGAATCTTAGCTGCTCTACATCATTTCACCTTTTATACACCCATATGTGGCACAGTTCCTCTAATATCTGACTTACTTGGTGTTAGAATTCCCCAAGGGACACATCCAATTGTGCCAAAAAACTATTCAATGATCTATTATATATTTTTACGAAGTTACTCCATGATATTATGCTTTTAATTTGATTTTGTAAGTATTCTTCAATTTATTTTTTTGCACTTTTTTGTTCCTGCGTATTTTTGTTGAGGTGCGAGACTGTTGCGAAAATCTCTCTGCGAGAGGTTGCGGACGACGAGAGCGCGCCTACAATAGCTCAGCCGCGACGCTGGTGCCAGCTCTGGGGACTGGCCGCGGCACCAGGCGGCTGCCTGGGTAAACTTGCTACGCACCCAAAAGAACGCCTTCTCTAACTTGCGGCATTTAGACCTCATTTAGGTACAACGTACTGGAAAACATGTATAGACTAACGAATACAAAACTGCAATCCCTTTCAGAGCTTCGAAGACGATACTTGTCGAAACCTTAGGCAATAAAGGTCCACCATAAAAACTTCCTGGTACAAAATCAAAACCACAAAGTCAACGAATGCCGAGGTTTTAAGAAGAGAGAACATGAAAACTGAATAGACGGTCTACTTTGTTCTTCTTGGTGCTCGCAACACTCATTCGAACATTTCAGCACTCTTCCTTAAGATTCTTTATCTTTTTCTTATTCTTCTCCTGTGCATACTTCGTTCTTGTCTCAAGCATGTTGCGAATAACTGCCGATTTGGTATATGAGATCAAATGTGTGAGTGCAGCGCCACTCAAATCGCAGAGAGGGACCACTATAGTAAGAATGAAAAAACGCCCAACAAAGGACGGGGAAGTCTCACCACACCGCTCGGTAGATTAAAGTTGAGTTTTATCGTGCTAAGGACTCCGAAGCTAGTCGCGTCATACTGGCACACAAGTGCGGTATTGCTGTAAAGCTCTCGAGGCATTCCCGATTTTTGCAAGAAGCCCAAGCATGAACAACCGAAATGAGTGCGCGTTGATTACGAATGATTGTGCCTTTTATGGCGTTATGTGAGGCAGGCGCTAAACTTGTTGAGGAGCATAGCACCGCTACGGGCGATCGCTAGTCGCTACGATTGGCGATCGGCCGTCGTCGATGTTGGCGATCGCCATTTGCCGAACTTGGCGACTGCACTTTAGATAGTTATCGAATAGCTAGCTGGCACCTCTTTACTTGTCCAGATACCTATCCGATGTACAGCTACTCAGATAATCGCCGGGGGCAGGCGGTCCGCAAACTCGCGCTTTTCTGCAGGCGGTCAGCAGAATTTTGGGGCGTGGCCAAACCTTCAGCGGGCGGTACTTTCGTCTTCTGCCAGCGGGCAGCAATACAAAATTTTCTGCAAGCGCTCCGCAAATAATTTCTTTCAGCGAGCGCTGGCCAAATTTTCAGCAAGCGCTCGGACACTTTTCAAGCATTTTCGGGCATACGTCGAGCGCAGGTACGACTCTGTGTGGCAGAGGTGTCGCCGTTGGTTTAGTTACCCAAGTTTGAGGTACTTTCTCCCAGCGAAAAGTACCCGAGGGTTGAGCGGTCCTCCACAGAGGACCGTGCGGCCCTCGAAATCTCTGCATATTCTCGCGGAAAGTCCGCAAGAATGCGGCCACTGCGCCGCAGCTAATCCATGAAGAAACCGCGATTGTTCTTCAAGCTTTCGTCTTTAATTTCGCCAACTTTCTTCCAACTTTCTGCAAGCGGGCCGCAAAAAATCAACGAACTATTTTTCCGGTGCCCGCCTGCCCATAAATCGCATCGCCGCTTGCCCCCGGCGATTATCTGAGTACGACTGGCGATCGCAAGTCGCTACGGTTGACGATCACCAGTTCGCCAGTATCAGCAAATGTGTCTTTCATAAGTATTGTAACAAGCTACCACATGTCCAATCGATGTGATATGCATCGCACGTGGAGCCGTCACATTGACGATTGATGAATGGCGATCGCCCGTCGTTAGTATCGACGGCTGGCCATCGCCATTGTCGGCGACAAAAATTGCCGATTTCACACGTATTTGATGCATACGGATCGATGGGGTACTATACTTCTTGAAAAGTATATCGCCTGCCTGAGTTCGGAAATACTATCAACGATTATGTTAATATGGTGTGCATTGTATTACTGTACTATCGAGGACGGCCGCATTTAACAAATGTAACGTACTACGAATTGATTTTTTGATTTGCTGTAATTTAGTGTAGTATTGTAGGCGGTAAAAGTTAAACGCTGCTGTTTTTTGGTAGTCACAGAATGTCTTTTGTTTTTTAATTTCGTTGAAACTGTAATTAACCTTTCTCGGAACTTTATTAGTTCGTCCTTGACATACTTGCTTTTTTTTTCAAGACAGCTGCGTACAGGGCTCCTAAATTGCAGAGTCGTTTGCACCAGCGGTCGCGCGACCGCATCGCGCCCGGGCATCAACGGCGCCGCCTTGATCGATGGCGCCGGCGCCGGCAAAATGCCCGGGCGCGACGAGGTCGCGCGACCGCTGGTGCAAACGACTCTGCAATTTAGGAGCCCTGTAGTAGTTCTGTCATCCTTGCAGATGAGGTTTTTTGCTTGAGTTTATGATTGTCGTATCAGCAAAACTTACTTCAAACTTTGCATTCAAGAGCTGAAGCTTCACTTCAATTTTTTCTGTTTTAATGCTACGGAATCTATCGTAATGAAAATATTCTGTCAAAACAACTTCCATCTTAAATTTACTGTTGTGCAGTAATTGAGATATTCGTGCACAAAATAGGAAACTTTAACTTAAGTCTGCCTTGATGCATACATATACTTGCCCATTGCATTGGCAGTACTGGCACCTCAAACCTTCTTTGTCGAGGAATCCACATAAATCATCTTCGTAACGTCCGTTATCCTGAAATAGCACATGAAGTAGATTATCTTTACGTTTGCAAAGACAAGACTTATGACATGTTTTGCATATGCGGCATGAGGAACATTAGCATGTCGCCCATGGTGCGCAATCTAAGCAAAACAGAATTTTGCTCCTGCCTCACTCCAGAAGAAAGGCGAAAATAAGGAGGCGGCAGAATGGCAAGGCGGATGACGCTCAAAATGCGCGAAGAGAGAAGATTACAAAAGCTGGGAGTGTAGATATATTTGCGGTAGGCTAACATTATGCTTAATGAAGGTACTACTTTCATGGCAAAGTAAAGTAGTTTCAGTTTTTCGCAGTGGTGGACCAAACGGATTGGCTTACTTTTTTCCGGAACTTCAGAAAGCATTTAGATACTTTTCTTGGTTCCACTCTCTGCCGGCCGCTGCAATTCAAAAAAGCTTGGAATCACAATTTTCTAGTATCATACTTTTTGATTTCGCTGCCTACATGGTGTTGCTGATCGAAGTTACTAAGCGTAGTAATGATTCCTTACCATTTCATCACAGAATTGCTGGCACTGGCGCTGGTTACACTTGTTCAAATGAAATGTCAAACTGCGGGTGTGAGAAACGCTTGCGCCTCTTGCCAGAAATGGGAACAGCAGGAAGATCAGGAATAGATGCATGTTCGTAGAAATCAAAATGCTTATCTCTTCACAGTCTGTGAAGCTTTTATACTGGAAATAAGATTATTCGAATTAAAATTCCTTTGCTTTTTGTAAAATGCCATTTCTTATAGCCTTGTAAAAAGCAGCGATAAATGTTCCTTTTTAACTCAAAAGTTCTCCTTTCTTTAAACCTTGGCATAATTGATGAATATTACGCAATTTCTTCTTTGCCACGACAGGTTTTTATAGCAATAATTTATTGCGCTGCCTAACGTTTCGGCGAATACGCCTTCCTCAGAGGCCCGAAGTGAGTCATTCACTTTCATCAAACGTTTTATGCCATCAAATGCCTCGACCAACTCGCACGTTTGACTCGTCCAATGCAACTGCAGTCCAGCGTACAAGCTCGATCAACTTACCAAGACTCCCAGAGAAGAGCACGATAGAGGCTCTTTTGGTCGCCTATAGTGTACGGTAACAATAAACAGTCCGACTGGTTTGGACATTTTTAAATAGCCATATGCTATCGAAATCACAAACAGATAAATGTATGCCATTGCATTTGAGTGACTTGGATCAACCAAGTTGTAAGATCAAAGGTATCCCGTTGAAAAGTGTTGATACGTTCAAAGATTTTGGAATCTTAGTTAATTCCAAGTTGAAGTTAACCTTATTGATAAGGCACTTAAGTTTTTTGAGTTAAAAATGCTTATAGGGCACTTTTTACGCTCTTTAGAAACATGCACATTAGAAACGCTAAAGGATGATTAGACTGTACAAAGCTATGTTCTACCTCACCGCGAATATTGCTCGCAGGTCTGGAGCCCTAGTTTGAAAAAGAGATAACAAAAGTGGAGAAAGTCCACAATACATTTACCAAGCTTCTAATTCACAGAGTTTCTCCAGGAGCCATGCCCAGCTACAAGAGTAGGTTGAAGGCTTTCTTCCTACATATCCTCCTTTACAGTTTCTTTTCGCGTTCAAAAAAAAGAAACGAACTTGAAGCCGAGTAAGCACTGGGTATTTCGACCGAGCTCAACCAGATTGGGTTCATTCAAACTAGATTACAGGGAAGTAATGAACAAACGCTATATATTGGCGTTCAAACCATTCTTTTGCCGCACAGCTCGATGGCTAGAACTACTGCCAAGTGAGGTTTTGGGCTCAGCCACTAGTGAAATTTTCAGAAGTAAGCTCAAAAAGATTTCAGTTTTACAGTGTTCAAGAATAAGGTAGTAACACTCTCTCTTCAACCACTTTATACTAGTTTATCATCCTGTTGTTGTCGGGTAGTGGGGGTTAGGGGAGCCCAATGCTTCCTCTCCCTCCGACCCATACCTCTCGGTGTGCGGGAAGGGTGAGCTAATACTCCTCCTTCCCGCACCACCCCTGTCTTTTGGGTGTGTGGGAAGGTGGAGCTTGATGCTCCTCAATCCCACACACCCTGTGGGGTTATGTTTATTTCAGGCTCCGAGCAGTAGTTCTGCAATGTTCTGTTTATTCATGTCAATTCTCTACACTAATTCATTCCACTTCCGTAAGGATATGGGTCTGGGCAGCAGCTGATACTTTACTCTCTACTTTCTGGCCTGTATTCTCTACGTCCCAATCGAGTGAATCTATTCGCAAGCTGGACGTAAACCTCACTGATCGTGGTGGCGCACACGCGACCCTTCGTTTTCTCAGGCCGTCACTCGACACTGTTAACCCGCTCAAATACCAAAGATACCTAGGTATAGTCACATCGTCGCTGCTCCTTGTCAACAGAAATCCTTCATCACATCATCTCAGTTTCCAATCTTTACGGTTGCACTGACCGCAGTTTGTAAGAAGATTTTGAGTTGTTTTGTGTTATATGCCCGATGTTTGGTGCTTTTAACATATTTATACGCAGTCCACAAGTCGACTTAGGACTGGTTCACCCCTTTCGATGTTAGTGAAACAGCTCGTTGAGCCCTATCAACTTTTGACATTATGCAAAATTTTTTCGCGGAGTTCTGTCCTCTCCCCAGAAATTGGTTGGGCGGGTTTTTGCCTATACACTTACACACCCTCTTCTACCACATATAAATGCTTATTTGAATAATCAAAGAGCACTTTGGGTGCAAGCAGGGGGCATGAGGCAGACTCCATTGAGCCTTTACACCAATGAGATGATTTCGTAAATGCCATAGACAAGCTTAATACTTTCCTTTTTACTCCTAGGGGAGCTGGACTTGAGCTACTTGATGATTGTTTGTCTTGTTTTCTCTTTTCTGTTAGTATTTTGAAGTTATTTCTTGGTCTGTTCCGGTTTTGGCACACCTTGTGCGTAACATATAAATAAATAAATGAATAAATAAATAAGAACGGCTTTAGATCGTTCGTCACAGACAACTGTTCATTCTTGCTATTTAATTTCGGGTTACGAGCAAGAATGAACTTCTAACACTTTTCGAGCAGAGATGTTATCCTCGATTGCCAGTATGCTGCAATTTATGTCAAAGTCTTCGCCGCCATGATCTTCCCTTCTATGTTTCCCCAATGGGCTCACAAACCTCCGTCTTCCTTTGCTGGCCAGATGTTCATTTACACGTACGAAAACCGGTCGACCGGTCTCGCTAATGTAAATGGCCCGGCATGTTCGACATTCCAGCTGTAAACTACACCACTTTTTAAGCAATTTCCCGACCTTCCGTTTGTGCACACAACACAATTTCGCGATGTGCAAGCTCTATCGTATAATCGACTTCGGAGCAGTTGTTTCTTGATGTTGTCTATTTGTAAATTCACTAGAACAACATCATTATTCAACTGTGCTTGCGTAATAACATCGTTTGACTGCGTTGGTCACTTTGACGCATATTAACGGCAAGCATAAAGGAACACTGTGATTGTCGTTCTGTGATTTCTATAGCCTATAGCTATTTAACACATTGACGACCATGCAGATTTTTAGCTGTCTGCCTTCTAGAACCAAGGCCATTTACGGACCGCCCGCATTTTTCAACCATGATTACGCATACTGCCATCTACAGTACACCTACAGTAGATCTGAAATGCTGAAAATTACGGTAGAGGTCATCCCTAGACTCAGTGCAGAAGAAAGCTCGTGGAGTGTGTTTATCAAAGTATAGTAGTTATTTTAACAAAATTGAAGCTTTGACACACATGGTGTGTCAAGCGGTCCCACGCGGTAGTCATTGCTTGACACACCATGTGTGTCAAGCGTCGTCAGTGTGTTAAACAAGTCCAAACCAGTCGGACTGTTTATTGTTACCGTACACTGTAAGCGACCTAAAGAGCTTCTTAGTGCTCTTCTCTGGGAGTCTTGGTAAGTTGATCGAGCTTGGACGCTGGACTGCGGTTGCATTGGACGAGTCAAAAGTGCGAGTGGTCGAGGCATTTGATGGCGTAGAACGTTTGATGAAAGTGATTGACTCACTTTCAGGCCTCTGAGGACGGCGTATTCGCCGAAACGTTAGGCAGCGCAATAAATTATTGCTATAAAAACCTGTCGTGGCAAAGAAGAAATTGCGTAATATTCATCAATTATGCCAAGGTTTAAAGAAAGGAGAACTTTTGAGTTAAAAAGGAACATTTATCGCTGCTTTTTACAAGGCTATAAGAAATGGCATTTTACAAAAAGCAAAGGAATTTTAATTCGAATAATCTTATTTCCAGTATAAAAGCTTCACAGACTGTGAAGAGATAAGCATTTTGATTTCACAATAAATTATTGCTATAAAAACCTGTCGTGGCAAAGAAGAAATTGAGTAATATTCATCAATTATGCCAAGGTTTAAAAAAAGGAGAACTTTTGAGTTACCGAAACAGACAAAAAAACAGACAAACAAACATACCGCCACATCTATTCTCCTTAGTAAAAGAAGCCCTAGCGCTTCGTCAGAAAGTGATAAGTACAAACCAGTCACTTACGTTTCTCAAACGATGTCAAACAGAAGACGTGTTCCTCACTTCATCACAAATAAGAAGCTTGGAGTCACGTGCAATCTCCCTGAAGATCATCCCAAAATACGTGGATTGTATAAGTCGATCTTGGGAATTACGATAAAGCAGAAGCAGTACGTCTTATACTCCAGCCGACTGAAGTGCAGAACGAAGGAAGAAGCTTGTCGAAGATTGTTAGATAATGTTATGTGGCAGGGGCTTGAAAGCGCGTCAAGAAATGTCTGCGACATTGTACGTTCTGCTAAAGCCAGACTACGCAGAAAGTTTGACGTACTCCTGAGCGAGCGTAAATCTAGTTTATCCAAGCTTGAACCAGAGGTCCAGAGACTCAACAACGGTCAGTTAATGTCGATCAATCTCAGTTTGATAAAACGGCCAAGATCACTGTTTTAGGCAACGTTAACATCTTTTCTAACACTATAGACCTCCTGAACTTGGGACCCTCCTTTGCGCCCACGCAAAATGTTGATTTTAAGGTCTTTCGCAATGTATTAGGCTCTGCAACGTTTTAGAGACCAGTTACGGACCAAAGTCAGGCTTGATAACAACATACAAGCTTCTGTTTTTTGTAGAAGACTGCTGCCCTAAATACCTTTCCCTTCGTGGTTCTACAAAGAACCCGATCCTTGCTATGAAGCTAATGTTAAATTTCGGACACTGTAGGCGGGCATTTTGATCATTCTAAATGAAAGCCGCAGTTTCAAACATTCCAACTTGACTTACGCACAAAAGCAGGGTTTCAAGGAGCTACGTGAACTGACAGCGATCGGCACCCTCCGGCTTTCAGTCAGCGATAAGCGGAGTGAGTTCGTCGTCATGCTTCAGACACTGAACCGTGATATTACCGAAAATCACTTATCCGTTGATTCAGTCTCTCGTAATACAAGCGACTGAACCACATCTGGATGATGATTAGCAAGCAAGCCGGTATAGAAGAAAGGTTCCTCAGTAGGTTCAAGATTGAAAACCCAAGCTGCCCTGTCTTCTATGGCCTCGTGAAAACCCACAAGCTGTCGACCGACCCACAAAGTGTGTCAGCCGCAACTTGCGCGATTAGACCAATCATCAGTTGTGTTGGAGGGCCAACAGACAGAATTGCATGGTTTTCAAACAAGATTGTCAGCCAACTCTTAACTAAATACTCGCCTATTTACCGAACACCAATCGCTTTCTTAAACAATTATATAATACGCATTTCGACCAGAATTGTGTAACGGAGTCGTTTGACGTGGAGTCGAGTCATTATACACAAATGCGTCAATGATGACGCCCTACTTCAAGCACTTTCTGAGCTCCTCGATATGCATATTGCAAGTGTGGAAACGTACGCTCAGTAAAGTGCGCATCATCGCTCTTATCAAGGAATGCCTTGGATGTAACATCTTCAATTGGTCGGGCAAGTTTTACGCACAAGTAAGAGGGCTGGCGATGGCAAAGACTAGCGCCGATTCTTGGTGTCTGCTTTATGAGCAAGATAGAAGAGCATGTATTAACGCGACCTCCCCTAATGTACTGTCGCTATATAGACGATTGTTTCATTGTGACTTCTGCTCAGTCCGAAATGGATGAGTGCTTTAAGATTTTCAATGAACACTCGCAGTACATTAGCTTAACTAGAGAGAAACCGCACGATGTCTAGTTACCCTACCTTAACACAAGGTGTTGTTGGCAAACATCGCTGTACACACTAAATGGTATCGGAAAGAGAGCAGCAAGAACATTATCTTACACGCCACTTTCGCTCACCCAACTGCCGTGAAACGTGCGGTTATCCGCAACATGTTCAAGACAGTCAGCAGTGTGTGCAGCAGAGAAAGAGAGGGACTTGAGTCTCTGGAAATGGCACGCGTCATAGCTTCCAACAACGGATACTCGCTGCAATCGAAAGCCTCCTAACGAACATACACGAACACAAGCAACCAATTGAGCACGAGTTCCTTTATGCTTTCCGTTCATATGCGACAAAGTGACCAACGCAGTCAAACGATGCATTACGCAAGCACATTTGGATAATGATGTTGTTCTAGTGAATTTACCAATAGACAACATCAAGAAACAACTGGTCCGAAATCGATTATACGATAGAGCTTGCACATCGCGAAAATGTGTTGTGTGCACAAACGGAAGGTCAGGAGATTGCTCAAAAAGTGGTGTAGTTTACCAGTTGGAATGTCGAACATGCCGGGACATTTACATCGGCGAGACCGGTCGACCGCTTTTTGTACGTGTATGAACATCTGGCCAGCAAAAGAAGATGGAGCCTTATGAGCTCATTGGAGAAACATGAAGGGAAGATCATGGCGGCGAAGACTTTGACATAAATTGCAGCATACTGGCAATCGAGGATAACATCTCTGCTGAAAAGTGTTAGAAGCCGCGTTCATTCTTGCTCGTAACCCGAAATTGAATAGCAAGAATGAACAGTTGTCTGTGACGAATGATCTGAAGCCGTTCTTATCATTCTGTGATTTCGATAGCCTATAGCTATTTAAACATGTCCAAACCAGTCGGACTGTTTATTGTTACCGTACACTGTAGGCGACCTAAAGAGCCTCTATTGTGCTCTTCTCTGGGAGTCTTGGTAAGTTGATCGAGCTTGTACGCCGGACTGCGGTTGCATTGGACGAGTCAAACGTGCGATTGGTCGAGGCTTTTGATGGCATAAAACGTTTGATGAAAGTGATTGACTCATTCTCGGGCCTTTGAGGAAGGCGTATTCGCCGAAACGTTAGGCAGCGCAATAAATTATTGCTATAAAAACCTGTCGTGGCAAAGAAGAAATTGCGTAATATTCATCAATTATGCCAAGGTTTAAAAAAAGGAGAACTTTTGAGTTAAAAAAGGACATTTATCGCTGCTTGTCACTGGGGCTATAAGAAATGGCATTTTACAAAAAGCAAAGAAAATTATTATTTTGAATATCTAATTTTATTTTCAATATAAAAGCTTCACAGACTGTGAAGATAAGCATTTTGATTTCTACGAACATGCATCTATTCTCGATCTTCCTGCTGTTCCTATTTCTGGCAAAAAGCGCAAGCCTTCCTCACACCCGTCCCAGTTTGATCAAGTGTGACCAGCGCCAGTGCCAGCAATTCTGTGATGAAATGGTAAGAACCATTACTACGCTTAGTAACTTCGATCAGCAATACCATGTAGGCAGCGAAATCAAAAAGTATGATACTAGAAAACAGTTGTGATTCTAAAGCTTTTTTGAATTGCCGCGGCCAGCAGAGAGTGGAACCAAGAGAGATATCTAAATGCTTTCTTGTTCTCTTAAGACGTGACTCTAAAGTTCCGGAAAAAAGTAAGCCAGGCAGCACCACGTTAGATTTCTACACAGCAAAGTTGTTACAAACTTACGGATAGTTCTCTTCACAAAAGCTACTGCCTTGCATAGTTTTATGATACATGTAGCACTTGATGCCAATCCGTTTGGTCCACCACTGCGAAAAACTGAAACTACTTCACTGATATATAACGCATGATATTCCACGTTCGACTATTTCTGAATCTTGGCATTCAATTACGATATATGATGTTAAGCTTTCCAAGATTGATAGTTCCTTCCTTTATTGCCAGTACAGTTAACAATCAGTACGGTCTATGTTTCGGCGAAGATCGCCTTCTTCAAGACCTGGAAACGAGTCAACGTGTGCAGTAATTCACTCCAAGGGTAGACATACCTTCAACAATACTGTGTAGGGTACGCCCAACACTCTGACGACGTGTCAGACCACTACTCGCCGTTTAGTGTGATGGAATGAACTTTCCTTGTATGGTCACACTCGAATCCACATATTTGTAGGAAAGGGGCGAGTTCATTGCTGACGGCAACCCTTTCTCCTTTACTGTTTAGTTTAGGACATCTGCATGATAACCAACAAGCCTCTATGGCTTTTCGCGCGGCAATATTCGTTTCTTTGGAAAGAACAGATATGCTGATGTCAAACGCGATGTCCTGGTGGGAAAGTTTTCGATGTGCGCCTAAAGGCGTGGACACTCGCGGTTTTCGCATTCCATCCAAATGTTCGTTTATTATTAGGCACAACGGTCTTCCTGTTTCTCCAATATATTCTTCACCACACATTTTACAAGTTATAAGATACACAGTACCTCGGCACATGCAATCTCCCGGTTTATTGGAATTGCATACAATGCAGTCCGCCTTCACACACGCTTGATCATGACTTCTATAGCGCACTAGGAGCTGTTTTAGGTTCGGAGGCGGGATTTCGACAAGTCTTAGCGAATTTTGCAAGCCGGATTTATATATGCAACTCCTGATCGCAGCGCTTAACTTATCAGATATAAAGGGCATAAAGAATGGCACTCGATCGCTGACATCATTAAAATCTTTGGCACTATGACAATCGCTTTTGCTTCTCCGCGGCAGGTAACCATTTGCTTGTGCGATTTGGAAAGCCTGCTTAAGTGATGCGGACCTGAGAGCGTTATCAGAAGACACTCCTTTTGCTGTACGTAACATGTGTCGGATAATGCTAAGTTTCATTCGGATCGGGTGTGCAGAGGAGAAGTGTACCAGTATGTTTTTATTGCTCGGTTTTCTGAACCAGTGGTTTTGTATTCTCCTTTGTACAATCAGATCTGGACATTTAGAAAAGGTAGCCATCCCTGCTTAGGTGTCTCTCGTTAATTTGATGTCAGCCATTTGATTATTTAGTATGTCAAAACATAGGTCCATTTCCGCTTGCGTGGGGCAGACGATGAGTGTATCATCGATTTACCTCAAGTAAAGGATAGGTTTGCGGTTGAATATGGGTTCTTCTATTTTCAACATAAATGTAACTGCTAAGATACGTGCCAAACGTTGGCCCATTGCGAGCCCGCGAATTTGCTTGTAGTGCTGTCTCGACCATTTAAAAATCGAATACTCTAAGTATTTCTTCAACAATGTCATGACTTGTTGGATGTTAAAGCCGTAGAAATTGATGCTGTTGCTTTTCTCGGTCAGTAGTTCGAAGACGGCTTGCAAAGCATCCGAGTTTGAAACATTTGTGAAGAGCGAAGTAACGTCAAAAGATTCAATGACGTCATTCTCACCAAATTTAGTATTTTTCAAATGGTCAAGCAGAGCGTTTGTGTTGGCTAAGTGCGCGGGGATGTATGGTATTAGTTGCGCTAAGATCAAATTGAGTAACCACGATATCCTGTGCGTGGGATCATCGACATTACTTATGATCGGGCGAACTTTATAAAGAAAAAAATAATGAAACTAATGAAACTTAGCATTATCCGACACATGTTACGTACGGCAAAAGGAGTGTCTTCTGATAACGCTCTCAGGTCCGCATCACTTAAGCAGGCTCCAAATCGCACAAGCAAATGGTTAGCTGCCGCGGAGAAGCAAAAGCGATTGTCGTAGTGCCAAAGATTTTGATGTCAGCGATCGAGCCATTCTTTATGCCCTTTATATCTGACCAGTGCGTCACCTCTGCTCCGCAGAGGCTCGCACTGACCTTCTGTATGCCTTACTAATTCCCGCATAATGATGACAGTGAAACTCACCGCGTTATGCAGGCTATCACGAATGATTTGTAAACAGCTAGTCATTCCTAGAGCTTTTTGTGCGAGATCGGTAATTACCTTCATCAAGCATAATGTTAGCCTACCGCAAATATATCTACACTCCCAGCTTTTGTAATCTTCTCTCTTTGCGCATTTTGAGCGTCTTCCGCCTTGCCATACTGCCGCCTCCCTATTTTCACCTTTCTTCTGGAGTGAGGCAGGGGCAAAATTTTGTTTTGCTTAGTTTGCGCACCATGGGCGACATGCTAATGTTCCTCATGCCGCATATGCAAAACATGTCATAAGTAACTTGTCCTTGCAAATGTCAAAAATAGTTTACTTCATGTGCTATTTCAGGATAACGGACGTTACGAAGGTTTATGTTATTTCCTCGAGAAAGAAGGTTTGAGGTACGAGTACTGCCAATGCAATGAGGCTTGAATATGTATGCTTCAAGGCACACTTACGTTAAAGTTTCCTATTTTGTGCACGAATATCTCAATTACTGCACAACAGTAAATTTAAGATGGAAGTTGTTTTGACAGAATATTTTCATTATGATAGATTCCGTAGCATTAAAACAGAAAAAATTGAAGTGAAGCTTAAGCTCTTGAATGCAAAGTTTGAAGTAAGTTTTGCAGATACGATAATCATAAACTTAAGCAAAAAACCTCATCTGCAAGGATGACAGAACTACTACAGGGCTCCTAAATTGCAGAGTCGTTTGCACCAGCGGTCGCGCGACCGCGTCGCGCCCGGGCATTTTGAAAGGTTGATTACAGTTTGAACGAAATAAAAAAACAAAAAGACATTGGCCCGTAGTAAACCCTCTCAGCCCAACTCGGCTGGGGGCGGGCCTACGTTGAACGTAGAGCGCCTCAGTCCGGCATCCCGTGAGCCATCGATCCGGATTCGCATCGCTTTTCAGACCCAAAGATCTTGTGCGTTCTCAAAGAATGAAACCCTTGAGTGGTCTGGTCGAGAGGCTAAGTGCATGGGTTTTAATGAGAAAGTCCACGGTTCAAAGCCGGCTAGCGGGACATTTTTGCGCCACCGCAGGACAATCTTTGATAGCGGCCGCTATCGAGAAAAGTCGATGGCGACCGCTCTCAAAGATATCGCCAAGCAAACGATGGATAAAACAAAACTACCACATTTTGGCGAGGAATTCATAGAAAACGAAAATTTTTGAACATAGAGCAAATAAAAAAAAATAAAAAAATCTTTGTTTCAAGCAGCTTTTGAAGAAAAAACGTAGTCAAGCTCTGAAAAAAAGAAGAAATCCAAGAAATCCGCTTTCTCGTCTTTTCGCCGCAATCAGCTGTTCATCGATCCTCTCCCATTTAGGCCGCCGAAAACGTGCAATTTTGGGAGTTTTGCACCGCAAGAATACGTCGGCTAGATTGTCCCGTAAGTTACTCAGGAGCAACTTACGGAAAATTTGTCTGATCCTCCTCTTAAGCACACTATTTCTCTCGGGTCTCCCTAAAATTCAACCTCGGATAAATGGCATTATGGTGAACTGACTTTGACACTTGACCAGACAGTCTTCTGACTGTTGAACTGACTATCTTAAAGCACGGGAAGGTGGGCGGGATTAGGGTTACCCGAGGAAGTTCTTCTAAATGATCAATCTCAAGTTACCTGAAATGAATGGGGGTTTACTACGGGCCATCCTGTGATTACAAAAAGCAGCAGCTTTTTACCTTTACCGCCTACACTTCACTACCTAAATTACAGCAAATCAAAAAATCAGTTCGTAGTACGTTACATTTGTTAAATGCGGCCGTCCTCGAGTACTAGTACAGCAATACAATGCACACCATCTTAACCTAATCGCTAATAGCATTCTCAAACTCGGGCAGGCGGTATACTCCTCAAGAAATATAGCACCCCTTCGATTTGTATGCACCAAATACGTGTGAAATCGGCAATTCTTGTCGCCGATATCGGCGATCGCCAGCCGCCGATACTAACGACGGGCGATCGCCATCCACCACTTGCCAATGTGACGGCTCCACGTGCGATGCATATCATATCGATTGGACATGTGGTAGCTTGTTACAGTACTTATGAAAGACACATTCGCTGATACTGGCGACTGGTGATCGTCAACCGTAGCGACTTGCGATCTCCAGTCATAGCTGTACATCGGATAGGTATCTGGACAAGTAAAGAGGTGCCAGCTAGCTATTCGCACATGTGCTGAAGCAAAGTTAAAAAGTGGCTAATTTTTTGTTCGGTCAAAAAATTTCTCGGCAGCGCAGACCCTACGGGCTCCTTTATGTTGCATAATAATCTACGAAAATTTCTCTATCTATACATTGTTAGAAAAGATGCCTATCAATTTTCATAAAGGAGCGTTACCATGTCAAGACAAATTCGAAGAAAAACCCTGTGAAGTTTTTGCATTCTTCCTTCTTCCTTAACAAGGATTTGCGCAGATCTCAGTATGCATTTCATAGCCAAGGAACTGCTCAACACGTAGAAACAAAGATCTTGGAAAAAAGTTGACTCTGAAAGAAGTTATGACATTTTGAATTCAAAAATTCAAATTGGACAGAACTTATGCAACAACCTAATATATTAGGTGGGTGCAAAAGTTCTTGCGCCGGATTTTCAAAAAATCATAACTTCCTTTCTTCCCAACGATTTTTCTCAAAATTATATTTGTATGAAAGAGAAAACCTTTTTCTTTATTGCTATGCTTTTGAAATGAATTAGCGTTGGTATGTTCGAGAGTTAAAAGCGATTGAAGGAAATTAGTCAAGATCGACATTTTTCAAGCTGGATCACGAAAAATTTTGGAAGTAATCTTGTTTGATAGAGAAAATTCTGCACATTACAGTGGTACCTTTTTCATGAATTAAAACGAAGTAGATTGAGAGTTAGAAGCAAATAAAGAAAATTTCTTCACTTTTACAATTTTTGAGCATGCTCAAAAAAGCTTGAAAAACGTCACAGAAAAGGCTAAAAAGTCACAAACATGGGTTTTGTGACCTTCCCTTTCTAGCTGAGCGAAAATCGTGCCAATCGGAAGTATTTTTCATTTTCGTGATTTATGCGGATTTTCGGGTCTGCGTTTTTCACGAAAATGAAAATTGCTCCCGTATGGCACGATTTTCGCTCAACTGGAAAGGAAAGGTTACAAAACACATGTTTGTGACTTTTTAGCCGCTGTGACGTTTTCAAGCTTTTTTGAGCATGCTCAAAAATTGCAAAAGTGAAGAAATTCTCTTTATTTGCTTCTAACTCTCGGTCTACTTCGTTTTAATTCATGAAAAAGGTACCACTGTAATGTGCAGAATTTTCTCTATCAAATAAAATTACCTCCAAAATTTTTCATGATCCAGCTTGAAAAATGTCGATCTTGACTAATTTCCTTCAATCGCTTTTAACTCTCGAACATACCAATGCTAATTCATGTCAAAGGCATGGAATAAAGAAAAAGGTTTTCTCTTTTATACAATTGTAATCTTGAGAAAAATCGTTGAGAAGAAAGGAAGTTATGATTTTTTGAAAATCCGGCGCAAGAACTTTGGCACCCACCTAATATATCTCTTTGTATAATAAACCTTAGATAGTCTAATCTTATGTCAAATGCACCATAACACCGCTACACCCTCAGGCAAGGGTCTAGCTACCCCTTGTACTTGATATGGAGCTCCCAAGGAGGTTTCTATCATCCCGCTTATAGACTAAATTTTTTTTCTCTTCAAAACCTTGAAAAAAAAAACACCACCCCCACCCTTCTCCAATCGTCTTACAAACACCCTTCCTCAGTCGCGACAAGGAAGTTCAAACGACAAGTGAGTATTTTCTTATTATTACCACTAACCGACAATGGTGTGTTTTAACACTAACCTAGAGCAATCTGAGAATTGCCTTCATAAAGTCCTGCGGGCGAGTACCTTAGGTCAATAAATTACATATTTCATGCATGTAAGAGCGCAGATATTTTTGAAGAAAAAAATTCCGTGCCGATTTATGATTGGACGCAATTCCTAATTTATTTTTTAACGCTGTTCACAGTAGATTTGCATTGAATTCACCGTGATCTGTGACTTACGTAATTAAATTAAGAGAAAAAAGAATATTAACTATTATTTTGTGCATAAAAAAATGAGGGTATATTAATTGAGATTATAGTTAACATAACGGGATTTATCCCCAAAATAAATATAATCATCATGAAATTTAAAAGGACTCGCTCGCGAAAACCGCTATGATCATACAAAATCTGAGATTGGCTATACGAGAAAATATAGCACGTGAAGGCGCTGACAGTTATCAGCTACGCCCGATTCAGGGCGCATTTTTTGGTGAATAGATTGCATCTCCCGGCACCGAAGCTCAACAAACCTCAACCAGCGATAAATTCTCTCGTGGATGACGAAAACTCACAGGTGGCCGCACGAGAGATTTTGCTCAAAACGCTATTACATACTTACTTAGATACTTAGATGACCCGTCCTCACGTGACGTGCGGGACCCAGTACAGAAGTTGCCATTTTTCCCTGTCCCTCGCTTCAGACATCCACGATCTTCTTGGCCGTCGTCGGTGGCTGCGTCCACGAGTTCCAGGGGCGAAAGTCGTATCCAGCTGATTTCTCAGCTGGTCCATCCGTTCCACGAACACGTCTGCCCATCTCGTCGGTGGTCTTCCTCGAGGACGTTTGTCTTCGCGAGGAATCCACTCAGATGTTCTTAGTGTCCATCTGTCTTCTGTTCTTTTCTCATTATGTGACCGGCCCATCGGTGTTTGGCTTTCGCAACGTATTCCGCTGGTTCATGAAGAACGGGACATTCTTCTCATATCCGTCTGCGAAGTCCGACTAGATGTTGCTTGTGTCGGGTCATCTTCAGAAGACTGCGCTCGAGCGCTCTCTGGGTGGTCCGTAAAGCTTTCGACTTGGCTACAGTATCGGCCCAAGTCTCAGCTGCGTAACAGAGCCGGGAGAACGGTTGAGTCGAACAGGTGGGCACGAAGCCCCGGGTCCGTCAGTTGGTCGGTGGCTTCCTTCAGGGGCCCGAAGGCGGCCCAGGCTGCTCTTCTTCTCCTGTTAAGTTCTTCCATCAAGTCGTTCTCCATGTTCATCGAACGTCCGAGATACACGTAAGAAGACGTCTCCATAATTAAGGTGCCTTCCAATTCCATTTCTGCATCTTCGCAAAGGGCGTTCCTCATGAACTGAGTCTTCTTCCGGTTTATTCGCAGTCCTACTTCATTCAGTTCCCCGTCTCTGCTTCGGTGATACTGCTCGAGAGAGAGAGCGATGTCGTCCGCAAAACGAAGGTTGGACAGGAATCTCCCATCAACTCGTATGCCTCTCTCGTCCCAGTCCAGTGACTTCATCACCCACTGCAAGGCCGCGGTGAACAGCTTCGGCGAGATTGTGTCGCCTCGTCGGACCCCCTTCCCGTTTGGTATGGTCTTGCTTCCAGTATCTTAGCTTGCCTGTACTTCCTGAGATCCTCTTGCAAAGCTGTTCTGCAACTGGCGTTGGCTATCAGTCGCTCGAGATGGGTTGCATTTGGATCCTGCCTCAAAAATCTTCTTCTTTCGAGCAATTCCTTGGTGGTCTTCGAAATGCGTTCCAAGTTCTTCTCAGAAGTCACTGAGGCGCTTCTCCCCTCGCAATCCTTTCAAAAGCCGGTCGTTGTCGTACGTTGGGTCCTCCTCGATGGGCCAGTCACAACTTGATATGAGCTCTTCCAGCCTGTTACCGTCATAAACGACTTCTTTCCTTCTCGCGGCACTATGACAGACCTTCTTTTCCAGCCTTCGACTGAATCGTATCTTCGCTCGAAGGAGGCGGTGATCGGAGCCACTACAGAAGGATGCTACAGAGACATCGAGTAAGCTCCACCTTCGGCTGGTGAGAATGTGGTCGATCTCAGCATGAGTCGTTCTTTTGGGGATTCCCAAGTCCACCGGCGATGTTCTTTCTTCAAAAGATGGAGTTTCCATGGAAGAGTCGTGCGGCGGAGAGAAGCCCAACGAGACGGTTGCCGTTTTCGTTTCGGAGCCCATATCCAAACTTCACGATCCTATATTCCTTTTCTAGTGGCATCTCGACTATCGCATTGAAGTCGCTTACAACATACTTGCAGAAGAACTTTTCGTTGCGGACGACCTCCACGTCTTTGTAAAAAGCATCTAGTTTTGAGTCGTCAGCTGCTGATGTTGGCGAGTAGCAGTTGATGATGCTGATAGTCTTCTGACGTGGAGGGCGTAGCCGTAGGATGCCTAATCGAGGTGATAGGATCTCGTGCGAATCGACAAGATGGACAATAGATGGGTGGACGACAAAACTAACGCCTCCCACGTTTCGTGATGAAACCTTTTCACCACGAATGATAAGGGTCCCATCACTCATCTGCCGCACGTCCTTCTTCCTGGACTTCGTTTCCTGCAGAGCGATGATGGGGTAGTTGATGTGCTCTGCAGCGTCGAGGAGAGCGTGGAGGTCGGCGTTTGTGGAGACTGTAGACTGTCGGCGTTGTAGGTGCAGAGCATGAGGCAGTCTCCATGGCGTGTCGTCCGGGCAGACGTGTCGTTTTTGTCCAATCCGAAAGGCGCCCTGAGTACCCTGACATCGTTTTTGCTACCACCCGGCGCCGTAGGCGGGATACGATGTGCAGGGTTTCTTTCTAATCTTCTAACTGGAGGAGTAATATGAATTTTCCCCTACAAGAGGTGGCTTACTAGGCCTACTCTCGATTTCCACGGGGCGATCGCTGACCCTAGGCTTGGAGCGGGGAGGGACCGCCTAGCGACCGGAGGAAGCCAGACGGCGGGGGATCTGGCGTGGCCTATTGTCCGCGATAATCAGGCGCGAACAAATGGCCGAGCCCAAAAATATTCTCGCGGAGGACCCCACTTGCAATTAATAAGTCGCGAACAAATGCTGCAAAGATAAAAATATTCTAGCGCATCACCAGCCGCAATCCTCCGTTCGGTACATCCGATCACAATGTAATAGCTTTTGATACCAGCTTCTCATCTGTAAAAAACTACTTCCTGCCATTATACAGAGATAAACAAGGCACTTCAGCCTCTTAATTGGATGGATATTTTTGCTGGGTTTGAATCAGTCGATGATCTATATTATCGTTTCTGTTTGATCATTTACGGTGTACTTGCTATATTTGTTCCTTTTACTTTCAAAGAAACTGTATTACAAGCTTATCCTCAACACATTCAAAACTTGATTGAGCAAAAAATACGCCTTTTCTCTATTCTCCCTGATCCTCTTACAAATCATCTGTACCAGAAACTTTGTAAAGATTTGGAATATCATCTCAAAAAGTTTTTGTAAAGTAATGAGCTTCGTCTGGCAAGCCGGGGCAACAAAGAATTGTTTCGATATCTCAGATGCAGAACCAAAGGTAATACCAAACTACCGACTTTGATGGATGAATATGGGATGGCTTTCAGGAACGACAAAGAGAAGGCAAATGCTCTGGGAAGACATTTTGCTAAGGTGTTTGACAATGACAATTTTGAAAACCAGGATCTATCGAATCTGTCTCCAAAGGTCACCTTTGTTGCTACAGCATGTGATGAGATACAAGTCAATCCTGATACAGTATATGGAGTTTTAAGAAGACTGAAAGCTGTTGCAACATCCACATATGATGGAATTCCTCAAATTGTTTATAGAAACAGTGCACGAACATTGTCCTTTCCCCTTTCGTTGTTTCTCAATGTCTCTACAATTTGCTAAGGTGCCAAAAATATGGAAAAAAGCTCTTGTTACTGCTATCCCGAAAAAAGGGCAACAGAACACCTTGCCAAACTATCGGTCCATAAGCATAATGCCTCCTGCGGGAAAAATCCTTGAAAAAATAATACGAGCTAAGCTTTATAACTGGTTTGATAAAAATAATATCCTTCCTCCTGAACAACACGGGTTTTTACCGGGCTGTTCCACCACAACCCTACTGGTTGATTCTACTTTTGATTGGATAACTGCTTTAAATAACGGACAATCGGTAGATATCATATACTTTGACTTCTCAAAAGCTTTTGATAAGGTAAATCATAGCAAATTTCTATACAAGCTAGAAAACTACGGCATAAGAGGGACTCTCCTGTCCTGGTTAGCATCTTACTTACATGATAGGGAAATGACTGTTCGTGTTGGAGAAGACCTTTCAGATCGTTATCATTGTAGTAGTGGCGTACCCCAGGGTGGCATTCTCTCGCCGTTGCTTTTCCTTATTTACGTCGCGGAATTGCCTAACTATCTGAAAACCCATCCGAATCTGAAAATTTAGATGTTTGCAGACGACATTAAAATATATTTTTGCTACGACCTCAATCAACAGAGTGAAGCATTCACGGCGGTCTCTTCATAAAAAGGATGGAGATATGGTTTAGAGAATGGGGTACTCTTGTAAATGCCTCCAAGACTATGGTAATGCACCTTGGGAATTCCCGGTGTTGTACGTACAACTACAATGGTATCAATCTGGAAATCTCTAATTCAGTTCGCGATCTTGGTGTTATGATAGAGAATTCTCTTACTTCTGATACTCATGTAAATATTGTCATAAAAAGGTCGTCTTCAACGCTTTTTACAACCTTTAGAAATATACATAGTAATGAGGAAATTTTCTTGCGATTGTACAAAAGTTACGTGTTACCTCATCTTGAGTATGCATCGCCCATTTGTAGTCCATTTCTGAAAAGAAACATTGATAATTGAAAAAATTCAAAAGACTTTCACGAGGATTCTTTTTATCGATGCTTTCCCAATCCAGGATATCCTCATGCCTTACCCTCCTATCGTACCCGTCTTGATATGTTAAACCTCCATAGTCTGAAGTATAGACGTGTTGTTAACGAACTTGTACTATGCTTTCGGATTCTGAATTTAGAAACTAACTTAAAAGCCCGTAAATACTGGTTTTTTAGACCGTGCAGTGACCGAACAGGTAGGTTTGGTTTGCAATATCGCATAATAGGAAGAAAACATCTTTCGATAACTTTCAGTTCCTTTTTCTATCGAATATCAAGATGGTTTTCTGCATTACCAAGTCATATCATATCTAGTGAAAACTCCAAAATTTTTCGTAAAAAATTGTTAGATGTGAATGTGCTTCAGCTTCTTGATATTTCTGATTTTTAGATGAGTCTTGTTCAAATGTGGTGCTTGCGTTCTTCGTACTGTCTCAGTTCGTCCTTCTATCATTTGACGCTATGCTTTCTGCTTTCTGGTTCGCTTCGCTTGGATAGTCCACAAGAAGGATAGAGAATGACTGCTATTTGCATTGTTTGTTGTGTTACTAACCATAATGCTTTCACTAATGATTAAGGGTCGCATGCACTATTATCCCCGCAGGGAGGGGATCGCAGCTTGAAAGAAAGCTTTATATTTCGAAACTCCAAATACCTGGATTTCACGTTGTGTACCTATCCGTAAGTATTTCTACTACCCTTCACTATGAACCAGTGGCGTACCCAAGATTTCGGCTCGAGGGGGGGGGCGACAAAAAATTTTTTCTAAAAAAGGTGCGTGGCGTTAGCCACGCACTCCGAAAAAATTTTGGGGGTGCTTCCAAAATTTTTTCGGGTCCCGACCCCTAAAATCTGGAAAAAGGGGGCATGGCGCCCCCGAAAAAAATTTTTTTACAAGGCTAATTTGAATTTTTAAAAATTTTTAAAAATTATTTTAATTATTTACAAAAATAAACAAGTCACTTACACATTTTTATAACCCATATAAGTAACTTTCAAAAATTTCGCGGCCCATTCTCGGGGGGGGGGGGGGCGCCGCCCCTCCCCCTCGGTACGCCGCTGCTATGAACATGTTGAAGAGGAGCGAGAAGCTGTACGAACCGCATTTTCCAGCTTTTGTGTGATCCGTAATCCCCGGCGCTTTTCTTTAAAGTCATTTTTCTTTCTCCGAAATTAGCGAAAACCCTCCAAACTTGTACTGAACATCTAACACAACAGTGCTAAGGATGTTGCTGATGAGAACAAATGAGTTTTTGAAAAGTTGAATTTTTCGCTAAACCTCAAATTTCGACTCATGGATCATCGAAAATTTCATGACTTCAAAACATCATTTGTTCTTATCAGCAACATGCTTAGCACTGTCGGGTTAGATAATCTGCACAACTTTGGAGGTTATTTGTCAAGTTCGCAGAAAGAAAAATGACTTTAAAGAAAAGCGCCTTGGATCATCAGGGATCATACAAAAGCTGGAAAATGCGGTTCGTACAGCTTCTCGCTCCTCTTCAACATGTTCATTGTGAAGGGTAGTAGGAATACTTACGGACAGGCACACAACGTGAAATCCAGGTATCTGGGGTTTCGAAATATAAAGCTTTCTTTTAAGCTGCGATCCCCTCCCTGCGGGATAATAGTGCATGCGGCCCTAAATCAACCAGCCTCATTCACATCACATCCCTCACCGTAGCCCAGTCCCACCCCCACCTCTGTCAGATATCATTCGCACATAGTTGGTAGACGTTCATCCCTACAACTTCCAGTGAATATTGCTCTCTTCTAAAGCAACTATTCGGCCGGGGTCACGTCAGCTAGCTTGCTTTTACGGGGACTCGCTGACACCCAAAAACAGGATCTTCATTAACTTTAGAAGAAGCAAGATTCCACAGACTATTCTGGACATAGCACTTTTTCCTTTGCTATGCTGCAATTAACGGCTACATCGTCATTATGGAGCTTCGGTAATTGTCTTGTTTAGTTTTTTCTCCCATTTATATCTCTTCTTCCTTCTGTGACTGAAGATTGGCTGGTTCTTTGTCTTAATTCTGTGTTACCTTGATTGTTCGATTTCGATTTTTATTGGTGCACCGCGAGTGTATGCATAAAATAAAATAAAAATTACTCACTCATGAAGCAATTGGCCGTAGGCGAGAAAACTCGTGGAGGAACGCTTAAGGCTAATGACTATACAAATGAGATTGATGATTGTAACATAACAACTACCCCTTCTTTTTTCGCCTATCTCAAATAAACAAAGAGACTAGAGAGCAACTGGACGAGCACTTTGGCACCATTTTATAAATAATATTTTGTACTGACTAACGACCCTACGGGTTCCTAACAAATGGGTCCCTGCAAATGCAATATTAGGTTTAGCTGCAACTAAAAAAATACTCTAGATAAATCTCTAACGATAAATTTCACAAACTCAGCATTTCTCGAAAGCTGTGCCATAACCAAGCGAGATTATGGGAAATTTTTCTTTCAATTACCACGCTTTTTCTGCAAAATCCTCCTTCCCCTCCCAGGGAGGCTCATTCGGATAATAAAAAGATTTAGCCGACTACACTTTAGAGAAAAAAATTGCTTCATCCAGCCTTTTGCAACAAACTCCATAAAAGCCTGCAAGGAAATTAAAAAGTACATATCGTTTTGGAAGGGAGAACATTTATAAAGTTGATATATACTTCAAACAATGTAGCTTTCCTAAAAATGCATTTCTTCCGCAATAAATCCAAACCTCACCTATTACAATATCACTTCCAAAAATAGATTCTCCATCCTAATACTGTGTAATACAGGAACCAAACTATTCGAGAATGAAAACGAGTTCTTCTGTCCGAACTGTTCATACAAAGAAGTCAATTTAGTAAGCTTGCTTTTAGATGAGCAGTTATTGTTAAAAGAATTTTTCAATTTTTTTTGAATAAAATAGTTATGTATGTTAAGACTAGAATGAGGATACTAATAGTATAAATGAATATCAATTAAATCGCACTCTTATATGAAAGTGGAAGTTGATATTAGATTGAATGTAGTTGTTGAGTGATTTTGTTGAGAGAGTGAACGTCGGCGAAGAGACTGTAGAGAGAAGGCAGAGAGCCACCAAGTAGTGGATGTGGGTACTGGATTGTCAAAGGTAAGGTTTATATAAGTATCCAAAAATTGTAATATATGTGTGGGAAATGGTGTAATGTTACGAATATTCCGAGAAACTGGTAAATCTTTTGACGGAAAAAAATTACTCTTCACTCTTCCTAATGGTTTTCTTTACTCACAAACAGCCTAAAAAGGACAAAAAACATTTAAAATTTTTACTGTACGATCGTGCTGTCTCTGAACCGCCAGTAATTCATAAGACTCGCTCTCATTCTCTAATAGCCACATCTCCAGTCTCATACTCTCCCCCGCGACAGAAACATCTCAATTTCGATCTAAGGCCCCGGGCAGACTTCACGCGATTTGATCGTCGCGACTGAATCGCGAGGAGACAACTGTTACAACATCATTCCATGCTGATCAACTTTCATTCGGTTGTGATACTTTTCCACTCCGAAATTTTTGAATGTGAAATGAAAATGAATGGAAATCTTGGCGATTAGATCGCGACGATTAAGTCGCGTGAAGTCTGACCGGGCCTAAGACTTGAAAGCCCTTCTGAAACGAAACCAAGAACAATAGGGTCAGACAAACTTTCTAATCCCCAAACAACTCAGCCTAAAGAACGTGCTAATTGAGGAACCCATAGAAATAGATCCACATCTGAAATGTAATTTAGTCAATTGGTGATCGTCTAGATGACATTTTTAATAAATCGTGCCTCTCATCACACTCGCCTAAGCTTCCAACCTTTTCTCGTGAACACGTTGAAATTAGTGACATCATGGGCTTAACCTTCCCCCCCCCCCCTATTACCCGCTCACTTAAAGGGCACTGCAAAAGCGGTTTTTGACAATTTTCCAAAATCCAAAAAGGTAGCCATTACTGAACTGGTAAACATTTTCCAACTGATCATTTTTTGGATCTGGCTCGCGAAAATCCCATGGAAATGAAAATGAAACCCAGCGAATCGCCGACACTGTTTTCTAAAAGACTAAGACAATGCATATTAGAGGTTTATCCTAAACCTGATCAAGAACAGAATAGAGAATTTCTCTTAAGAACTCTTCTTAGCACCGCATTACCTCCAAAACTCAAGCAAAACCTTAAACTTTTTGTCCTCCACCCACTGATTTCAACAAACTTTTAATTGAGTCCGAACGAGTCTATGATCTGACAATATGACGAACACTTCACTGCAGACTCTGTTTTAATGGAAAAAGTAGATAAAATTCCTGATAATTTACGCTCCAAACCAGTTAATGCCATTTTCTAAGCCGATGACTTGGAACGCCTTCCGGATTACAGATGAAATCGCAATAGGTTTCATTTATCAAATAACTACATGCGCGATTCGCAAACTAATTTCAAACGGAAACCATTCATTCCTTACAAAAAGAATGTTCGATTTGCACCTTGTTCTCGCGATAATTCCAACAGTAAATCCCGAAGTCCTTCACCTTTTCCTAATAGTTGTTCACCTTTTCCTGATAGAAACAGCAGATCAAGACACCTCCTAGATTTCCTGAACAAAATAACAACTTTCGTAAAAATAGAAATGTCAACAGAAATAATGTAGATAGAAATGTAAATTCAATTTCCACAAAATTCTCATCCGACGTATTAAAATATGCACATCCACTATTCTTGATAACAGTATTTTGTTTATCATTCACTTTTGCTGCCGCATCACCTCCAACTTACCAACTCTGTGCAGCCGGTAAATCTGGTTGGCCAGTAGCCTATCCAGAACTCACATCTTATACTCACCCTTTTCCCCTGACTTCAGGATATTCATCGATAATCAAAACCAAAACTAATAAATTTCTCTCCCACAATCCAAACGTAGTACTTATTTTACACTAGCTGGCTTACCCGGCTCCACCCGGCCCTGTCAAAACACTGTAATAAAGGTCATTCCTATGCCTGTACAACCTTTCCCTGTGCCCACTTCTACACTTCATTTCCCGTTCCCTCTGTTGTTTTTGAAATCAGCATGCCCACTTACCCCCCTGTGCCAACTCTCAGCCCTTCAACTCAAATTGAAAATCGATAAAATCGGTAAAAGTAATAGGTAATACCAAAAACTACTATTGTATTCGTAATCAGCATGTTCGATTACCCTCTGGGCGAACTCCCAGCGCCCTAGCTCGGACTTAGCAAAAAAATCGATAAAGTCGATAAAAGTAGCGGATAATTCCAAAAACTAATTTTTTATTCGTAAGCAGTATGCTCGATTACCCCGTGCCGACTCCCAGGCTCGTAGCTCAAATTTTGCAAAAAATCGATAAAATCGATATTCATCGATGACGAAAAGCTGCCTACGACACCCGCCCCCTCCCCCCCCCCCCGAAGTGTATGTGTGCCAAGTTTGGTCCGGATCAGTTCAGAAATAAAAATTTTTATTCGGAACATACGTACATACCAGTGGCGGTCCCAGGATTTCGGATCGGGGGGGGGCGACAAAAATTTTTTTCAAATGAAGGTGCGTGGCGTCAGCCACGCCCCCGAAGAAAAATTTCTTATAGGGCTAATTTGAATTTTTAAAAAATTTTAAAAATTATTTTAATTATTTACAAAAATAAACAAGTCGTTTGCACATTTTTATAACCCACATAGGTAATTTCCAAAAATTTCGCGACCCATTCTCGGGCGCGCCCTCCCCGCCCCCCCCCTCGGACCGCCACTGGTAGATTCTGGTAGCATTTGATGCAGCGTTTCATTCTCTTGTTAAAGGTTTATGAAGATGTTGCAATAGAGTCAATGAGATTCCAGAAAAGAATCAAAATCTGCGACCTATGCTTTTTGCTCCTCCACAATGGTCGGTCGCCTCATCGTGGCCTGGGGTGACACTGGGTGTCGAACTGCGATGCACAGCCGAGTGTATACTCTGGTAGGGCCTCCCAAGCTGTGAAGGAGTTCGACGTCTCCGGTTTCGGCCGGATGCCTAGCTAAGAACCGGCCACGCCAGATCCCCGCCGTCTGGCCTCTTCTGGTCGCTAGGCGGTCCCTCCCGCTCCAAGCCCGAGGTCAGCGATCGCCCCGTGGAAATCAAGAGTAGGCCTAGTAAGCCACCTCTTGTAGGGGAAAATTCATATCACTCCTCCAGTTAGATAATTAGAAAGAAACCCTGCACATCGTATCCCGCCTACGGCGCCGGGTGATAGCAAGAACGATGTCAGGGTACTCAGGGCGCCTTTCGGATTGGACAAAAACGACACGTCTGCCCGGACGACACGCCATGGAGACTGCCTCATGCTCTGCACCTACAACGCCAGGACAGTCTCCACAAACGCCGACCTCCACGCTCTTCTCGACGCTGCAGAGCACATCAACTACCACATCATCGCTCTGCAGGAAACGAAGTCCAGGAAGAAGGACGTGCGGCAGATGAGTGATGGGACCCTCATCATTCGTGGTGAAAAGGTTTCATCACGAAACGTGGGAGGCGTTAGTTTTGTCGTCCACCCATCTATTGTCCATCTTGTCGATTCGCACGAGATCCTATCACCTCGACTAGGCATCCTACGGCTACGCCCTCCACGTCAGAAGACCATCAGCATCATCAACTGCTACTCGCCAACATCAGCAGCTGACGACTCAAAACTAGATGCTTTCTACGAAGACGTGGAGGAGGTCGTCCGCAACGAAAAGTCCTTCTACAAGTATGTTGTGGGCGACTTCAATGCGAAAATCGGGATGCCACTAGAAAAGGAATATAGGATCGGGAAGTTTGGATACGGGCTCCGAAACAAAAACGGCAACCGTCTCGTTGGGCTCCTCTCCGCCGCACGACTCTTCCATGGAAACTCCATCTTCATGAAGAAAGAATATCGCCGGTGGACTTGGGAATCGCCCAACGGAACCACTCATGCTGAGATCGACCACATTCTCACCAACCGAAGGTGGAGCTTGCTCGATGTCTCAGTAGTTTCATCCTTCTGCAATGGCTCCGATCACCACCTCCTTCGAGCGAAGATGCGATTCAGTCGAAGGCTGGAAAAGAAGGTCTGTCATAGTGCCGCGAGAAGGAAAGAAGTCGTTTATGACGGTAACAGGCTGGAAGAGCTCATATCAAGTTGTGACTGGCCCATCGAGGAGGACCCAACGTACGACTACGACTGGCTTCTGAAAGGATTGCGAGCCTGCGGAGAATGCGCCTCAGTGACTTCTGAGAAGGACTTGGACTGCATTGCGAAGACCACCAAGGAATTGCTCGAAAGAAGAAGATCATTGAGGCAGGATCCGAATGCAATTCATCTCGAGCGACTGATAGCCAACGCCAGTTGCAGAACAGCTTTGCAAGAGGATCTCAGGAAGTACAGGCAAGCCAGGATACTGGAAGCAACCGAAAGAAGACGAAGTCTCAAGAAGTGCCGAAGGGACCTCTGCGAATATCACGTACCGCTGGCTGCACTACTGAACGAAGACGGGACTGACTTCTTCCCGATACAAGATGGAATCTATCGCGAAGAACTTCTACACCAACTTCTTCCGCTCATCAACATCCGTGCAGATGCCCGTTGTTCCCACTGGAGAAGTATACCACCACGAATTCTACCTGCTGAAGTGCGCATCGCGATACAGGCCATGAAGACGTCCACGGCTCCAGGACCAGATCATCTTTCCGTCGAACTTCTGCGAGCCGGAGGACACCGTCTGCACGAGATTCTAGCGTCGCATTTGACATCTTGCCTTCAGAAGGAGAAGATTCCCGACCAGTGGAGAACGTCAAGAACCGTCCTTCTCTTCAAGAAGGGTGAACGGGAGGATCTTCGAAACTATCGTCCAATATGCCTGCTGAGTGTGCTGTACAAGCTTTCCACGAAGATTATCCTCGCTCGCATATCAAAACACTGGATGAAGCCCAACCCCAAGAACAAGGTGGATTTCGCAAAGGATTCAGCTGCATGGACCACATCCAGACCGTTTCGAGGGTCATAGAAGTCTGCCGGGAGTACCGACTGCCTCTCGTCCTAACCTTCGTAGACTACGAGAAAGCCTTCGACAGCGTCGAAACCAACGCCATCCTGTCAGGCTAGTCGATCAAGGAGTGGACCCAGCTTACGTGAGGACGTTAGCCGATTGCTACAAGGACTGTACAGCGACGATGCACCTATTCCATCGCCCCCTGACCATACCAATCGGGAAAGGGGTCCGACAAGGCGACACAATCTCGCCGAAGCTGTTCACCGCGGCCTTGCAGTGGGTGATGAAGTCACTGGACTGGGACGAGAGAGGCATACGAGTTGATGGGAGATTCCTGTTCAACCTTCGTTTTGCGGACGACATCGTTCTCTCTCGAGCTGTATCACCGAAGCAGAGACGGTGTGAAGGAACTGAACGAAGTAGGGAAGAAGATCGGACTGCGAATAAACCGGAAGAAGACTCAGTTCATGAGGAACGCCCTTTGCGAAGATGCAGAAATGGAATTGGAAGGCACCTCAATTATGGAGACGTCTTCTTACGTGTATCTCGGACGTTCGATGAACATGGAGAACGACTTGATGGAAGAACTTAACAGGAGAAGAAGAGCAGCCTGGGCCGCCTTCGGGCCCCTGAAGGAAGCCACCGACCAACTGACGGACCCGGAGCTTCGTGCCCACCTGTTCGACTCAACCGTTCTCCCGGCGCTCTGTTACGCAGCTGAGACTTGGGCCGACACTGTAGCCACGTCGAAAGCTTTACGGACCACCCACAGAGGCTCGAGCGCAGTCTTCTGAAGATGACCCAACGCAAGCAACATCTAGTCGGACTTCGCAGCACGGATATGAGAAGAATGTCCCGTTTTTGTGACCCAGCGGAATACGTCGCGAAAGCCAAACACCGATGGGCCGGTCACATAATGAGAAGAACAGACGACAGATGGACACTAAGAACAGCGGAGTGGATTCCTCGCGAAGCCAAACGTCCTCGAGGAAGACCACCGACGAGATGGGCAGACGTGTTCGTGGAACGGATGGACCAGCTGAGAAATCAGCTGGATACGACTTTCGCCCATGGAACTCGTGGACGCAGCCACCGACGACGGCCAAGAAGATCGTGGATGTCTGAAGCGAGGGACAGGGAAAACTGGCGACTTCTGTACTGGGGCCCGCACGTCACGTGAGGACGGGCCATCTAAATATCTAAGTAAGTAAGTAATCGGCATCTAAGTATCTAAGTAAGTAAGTAATCGACATGCTCACCTATTCCCCTCTGCCAAATCCCAGCCCCATAGGAAAAACCGATACAATGGTTAAAAGTTGCAGATAATTCTAAAAACTAATATTGTATTCGTAATCAGCATGCTCGATCACCCCCTGTGCCTAATCCCAACTCCGCAGGTCAAACTTTACAAAAAATCGATAAAAATCGGTAAAATAGATATCGATCGATGACGAAAAGTAGCCTATGACGCCAACCCGCCCGAAGTGTATGTGTGCCAAATTTGGTCCGGATCGGTTCACAAATAAAATTTCTTATTCGGAACACATACACAAACACATACACATGCACATATATTAGGTCGTCCCGAAAGTTTTGTCCGTTTTTTCAACCTATCATAAGAACGCGTAAAACGAAGATAGGGAAACGCTTTGAGCACAATCCGACGCATTTTTTCCTTCTCTTTCTGACTGTCATGCCTTCATGCCGATTACTCTTTTGCTCACTGAGATAAGGGCCAAAATTTCGAACCCGTGGTTTTTACTATGTCCAAGTTTGTCAATTTTTCACAATCTTTATTTTTGACTTTTGGAAAAGCTTTGTCAACAGTTAGATAGTGCAAACAATGGGCAATATATTGCAGTTTTGCGGTATCTATAGCTCGCCTTGAAAATTTTTTAGAATTATTTTTCTAATGCTATCAAATTCCACTTTTGGTGATGCCAAAAGCCAGAGATCATGAAACGGCGCACAACTAAGGTGTTATTCGATGCAGCTTTTCTTCCTCTTTCCAGTGAGTTATTTTCTCTTTAATTTGCGGGGTCTTTGGCGATAAAAAATGCATAATTCTTAAAGTTGACCCCACCCCAGCGTGTACACGTAAAATGCAAAATCTTATATTTCAAAGCGGTAAACGCTCATTTGCTTCGTAAAAATAGTGAATAATCGTAACCGGTTTTTGAAAGTTTCGGAATCCGATCATTTGTTAGTGTTCGAGGCGTTTCTGTATTTTAGAACTTTCGCAAAAACGAAGACTTTTGAAAAAATTATCTTCAAAAATATTGACAAGACGCCAAATAATTGCATTGCATTGCCCTTTGCTTACTCTATCTGAGGGCTATCAAAGTCTTCCAAAGATGAAAATGAAGATTGTGAAAAATTGTCAAACTTGGACATAGTAAAAACCATGAATTCGAAATTTCGGACAGAACTTTCGGGATAACCTAATCTTATATATAAAGCTGAATGTCTGTTTGTCTGTCTGTCTGTACGTATGTTCCGAATAGAAAATTCCATTTCTGAACCGATCCGGACCAAACTTGGCACACATACACATCGGGCCCCGGCGGGTGTCATAGGCCACTTTTCATCGTCGATCGATATCGATTTTATCGATTTTTATCGATTTATTGCAGAGTTCACCTACGGGGCTGGGAGTTGGCATAGGGGGGTAATCGAGCATGGGGATTCCGGATGCTATATTAGTTTTCAGGATTATCGATTACTTTTATTGATTTTATCATTTTTTGCAAAGCCTGAGCTACGGGGCTGGGATTTGGCACAAGGGGGTAATCGAGCATGCTGATTACGAGTTCGATATTAGTTTTTGGTATTACCTATTATTTATGGATTTTATAGATTTTTTGCAAAGTTTGAGCTACAGGGCTGGGAGTTGGGCACAAAGGGGTAAGTGGGCATGCTGATTTCGAAACAACACAGGGAACGGGAAATGAAGTGTGGAAGTGGGTACAGGGAAAGGCTTCAAAGGGATAGAAATGGAAACTGTATTACAGTGTTTTAACAGTTCCGCGGGAGCCGGTAAGCAAGCTAGTACATGCTAAAACAAACTATGCCCAAATTTTTTCAAAAAGTTGGGTGATTAAACCGGCCGCCGAGCCGGGAAGACCATTTTTGCACTCTGACATGGTCCCTGCCGCCAGGGTCGGCTACAAGGAGAGCATCTACAACCCGAACCCAGCACCTTCTATATAGTATATTGCCGTGCCCAATCGCTCGATTGAGTTCGGTCAAAGTGCATCGAGGTTCGTTGGCGGCCGACCATCCCTTTGGCCGAGCCGCCCCTCCGTTGGAAACCCCGTCCAATCGGTCAAAATGGCCCGCACGCTCCTGTAGGACAAGATACATACACATACACATACACACACATAGGTACTCATACACATACACATACACGTACACATACACATAGACATACCACACACATACAATACACACATTCAGCTTTATATATAGGACTAAGAGTTTTCTACAAACCGCTAGGGCGTTCCCTATAGCACGCGCGCAATTGCCCGCATGTTGCGAATAGTGAGCTAGGGCTGCTTGCCCCCGAAAAGGCAGGCCAAAGAAGCGAGTCCAGAAAGTTCGACTAGCGACAATCAAGATAGGCACGCTCACAAGCCGCAGTCGAGAGCTATGCGATAGGTTGAAGAAGCGACACATCGACATCATATGTGTATAAAAATGGAATGGAAAGGAGGGCAGGCTAAGGACATCAACGAAGGATACCGGTTTTACTACGCGGGTGACAGCAGCCGCAAAACGGAGTCGCGATCATCCTTAGCGATAGAAACCGCAGTTAGTGACCAAAGTGACGCGTACTTCAGACAGACTAATGGGATTAAGATTGAAGTACAGGACATCACACTTCGAGTGTGTCGTGCTACGCTCCGCAACCTGATGCGCTGAAGCTAAGAGAGATATGTTTCAAAGGCAGTGGCTTGGCAAAATCCTCGACCTGAAGTTTTTCGCTTACCTGGGGTAAGTCAACGCGCTGATTTCGAAATTACACTTTGAAGAGCACGAAAATGTCGAAAACCGGCACTTTCCAGGGGTTCTCATTCTAAAACTGCGAGTGGATCCCTCTCCGCCATGGTTAGAGACGTAGAGTCGTTGCAGGACCCTCATGTTTGAAGCATTGCGGCATGCCGCCGCTGTCGGTGGGAGGGGGACCACAAGCTCGTCCAAGCGCGTGTAAGAAAGGCTTGCGAGCACGGGTTTAGGGGCAGTTTTCTAGGCTGGGGCAGCATGTAATGCGCTCGGACCTTATCTGTTCTGACGTTTGGGATGCAAGCAACCTTCATATACCAAATTTTATAGTTTATCAAAATTTTCAGTTGTTTGGTTTTGCGGAGCCACTGCCTTTGAAGGGACTTCGAGATTCTATCAAGAACATTCGATGCTGCAGACTACATCTTCGTAGGAGGCGATCTCAATAGGCACGTAAGCAGAGGTGCGATAGGGGGAGCCAAGTCTCCCCCTACCTTCACTTTTGAGCTGGTACGGGGTGACCACCTTCACTTTTGGAATAAAAAATTTTTCGCTGGACGACAAAGAAGGAAAATAAGCAAAACAAACGCAAAAAAGATTATTGAAAGCATATATTTATGTATACGGCGGCATATATATTTAAAATAAAGGTTTTTAGTAAATGGTGTATTTGGAAGTAAAGCTTAGCAAAACTGTACGGATTTTATTAAGCAAATTATGTTATAACGTATAGCAAAGGAAGTAGGTCGATCCAGGCAGTAACGGCCGAGAATCAGAATTTCGAATAAATAAATAGTGAAAAATCATGCAAAATTTCCACTGTTATAAATCTGTTGTTTGAAGATGTCAGCAGTTGCGACTTCATAGGTTTTAAAGAGTAAATGTTGCTCTATCAGCTAGTGAAGGAATCTGGTCGATTTAAGAGATAGTCGTTGAAAACCAGAGTTCTAAAACTTTAACCCATTTTTGCGTGTTTTTTGACTGTTGAGAGTTAAACTCTTATAAATCTTGAATGTGGAAGTGTATGATGTTGCGACTTCATAGGTTTTATAGAGTAAGGTTTGCCTTATCAGAATATGTCTTGTCCGTTCCGATCCATTGAAACACCTCCGAGATCCAGAGTCATGAAAAAGCAGGTAAAAAAGAGCTTTTTGAACTTCAACAGCTCATAACTTCTTCAGGATTGCACGAATCATGTTGCGACTTCATAGGTTAGATTCTTCTCGTCAAGAGCTTTCAGATGATATATAATATGTGGGGGTTTCGCGCCTCTTACGGCATATGCCCGGGGGGGGGGAGACTTTTTAGGCCAAAGTCTCCCCCGGCAGCCTCCAGCCAATACATTAAAATGGGCGAGAGGGAGACTTTGGCCTAAAAAGTCTCCCCCCCCCCCGGTCATAATTCGCAGGAGGCTCTAAACCCCCACATATTATATATCTTCTGAAAGCCCTTGATGAGAGGAATCTAACCTATGAAGTCGCAACATGATTCGTGCAATCCTGAAGAAGTTATGAGCTGTTGAAGTTCAAAAAGCTCTTTTTTACCTGCTTTTTCATGACTCTGGATCTCGGAGGTGTTTCAATGGATCGGAACGGACAAGACATATTCTGATAAGGCAAACCTTACTCTATAAAACCTATGAAGTCGCAACATCATACACTTCCACATTCAAGATTTATAAGAGTTTAACTCTCAACAGTCAAAAAACACGCAAAAATGGCGTAAAGTTTTAGAACTCTGGTTTTCAACGACTATCTCTTAAATCGACCAGATTCCTTCACTAGCTGATAGAGCAACATTTACTCTTTAAAACCTATGAAGTCGCAACTGCTGACATCTTCAAACAACAGATTTATAACAGTGGAAATTTTGCATGATTTTTCACTATTTATTTATTCGAAATTCTGATTCTCGGCCGTTACTGCCTGGATCGATCTACTTTCTTCGCTGTACGTTATAACAAAATTTGCTTAATAAAATCCGTACAGTCCAACAAACTTCTACTTCTAAATACACCATTTACTAAACACGTCTATTTTAAATTTTTATAAATAAAATTTATAGATATTTTTAATATTCATCGTATCTGTGGCCCTAAAGAGGGCCGTTGGGTCGACGTTAGACCTAGAAAGATAGCTTCGTTCGTCCGTTCTATCCTCCCCCCGCACCTCCCCCCCCCCGTCGACGTTTTTGGGAGGTGAGTGTCCGACACTACCACCTTCACTTTTGGCCGGCCAGTGGTAGCTGAAACCACCTTCACTTTTGGGGGACCCGGCTCCCCCTATCGCACCTCTGCACGTAAGCCACGCACATGACGGATTCAAGCGCTACCATGGTGAAAATGGATACGATGAGGAACGAGGGAGGAGAACGCATTCTGGAAGCCACCGAAGCACACAACTTGGTTGTCGCGAACACAATTTTCAGAATGCAGGAGTCATCATGCATTTCATCAAGTATGCGAGTGAGAGCGCTCAGTTCAGATCAACTATGCTGCTGCGCCGTTGCCGTTTGCCGATTGTGAAGAACATGGAGGTCATAACTGCCAGCGATACATGCATTTGCGCTACAGCATCGATTACTCGTGTTGGATATTCGACTGAACACCCACTTGCATCTACGAACAGTGAGGACAATAACAAAGAAGGATTTGTGGAAGCTTCGAGCATCGCCAGAGTCAGAGAAGCTTTTACCACCCTGAAGTTGTCGATTGATGATAAGGAATCGACTGAAGACCAATGGAATAGGATTACTTAGCGGATATAAATGATGGCCGAGAGATCTTGGCGACCACCAGCCACCGCCGGTTTGTCGACAAGCAGACCTGGTGGTGGTATGAATCAGTCCAGCAAGTAGTTAAGAAGACGAAAGAAGCTTTAAAAAACTGGAAACGCTCGCGTGCAAACTTGGGTTTCCTTAGATATCGATGAACTCGAGAGCGAAGCAGGCTTTAACCGACGCAAAGGAGGGACACCACAAGGGATTTCTACACGAGCTGGAAGGACGCTAGAGTAAACAAGGCCTACAAATTGGCAACTGTCCGACACCGGGCATAAAGTCGCAAAGGGCACTCCTAATAAAGTGGAGGGCAGTACTCAAGCGGTGGGCGAATACGAAGGTATAGTGATGAGGAGTTTCCCACACTACACGCCAATACCAGAAGGAACCTAACATTACAACCTAACATAATACAGTAGCAAAGACAGTACTTCGTCTAGGTCCACAGGGAGGAAGACTAAGTGGCCGGCCGAGCAACGCTGGTTGGACATCATTCGAACCGAGCTGCACATCATAAAACTCACACCACAAAATCAGCTGATCTAGTCAAATGAAAACGAGGATGCAACACCGATGCACACAACTCTGCCCCGCGGGACAATGACGAGGATAACGAAGCAGAAGAAGAGTAATTAACACACATTTATTTTGCAACTAACTCTATCACTTTTCTCTTTTTATATGTGGCGCTCTCTTTTTTTTGGAATTATGTAGACTAGTCAGAGCTCAAATGTGCTAAATCGTTGATTTCTGGTGATGGTAAGGAAAAACCTGCGAACATTTTTTGAAAGCTGGTCAATTTCACTGTCTGCTAGAACAAAAATGAAGCTGTACGCAGCGTTAATCAAAAGTATCAACACGAAGCTGTACAGAGATAGTTGTGGATTGAGTTCTAATATAAGATTGTAAAGAAAGTACCCGGGCACATGCAAAAAAAATTTTTTTTCAAACTGCTGTAGCTTGAAGCAGATTGATCCTTTTTGAAAGCTGCAAACTTCGCTGCAAAGATAGTGTTGTCTACGTTGTTGTCTATGCTCAATTTATTGGGTCCTCAATGCTTCATTTCGGGCCACCAGCATGCGCAATAGGGAAAAAAATCGACTTAAAATCCTACCTGTTAGTGTAGAAATTTCTCAGACACGAAGAGAGCTGAAGAGCTAATATGTGGTATTTTTGTGAAATTTCGTTGGGGCTATTTATAGACTGTGTCACAATTTTAGAGCACAGAATGTGCAAAAAAATTCTTGAAAAAATCAAAAAATTGGCCGTTTTTGCACCTCAGAAATGCCTCAGTTCTTGAGTAAATGAGTTTGAAGTCTTCCTTTTCTCCACGGAATGAATCACATTTTTGATTGCTGCAAATATTGTTGGGGTAATGTCTTACACATCTTTTGGGGCCCCATCATCGAGGCGTGACGATCCTTACAACCGACGCCGACTGCGAAAACAGGTACGGTCAAAGAAAAGTTTGAGAGCTTATAATTTTTGTGCGCGTATTGTAAAATCTGAGCACAGGCGCGGATTCAGCCTCGTTATTCACGGTGACCAACCTCTAGACGGTGTTCTTTGTTCACTGCGAAAAAATGGCAGCAAAAAGAAAAAATGTGAAATTTTCATCGTTGCACAAACTCCCTTTTTCGGTGTAGTTCAAACACGGCTTGACATCGATAAAAACTGAATGCGAGTCCAAAAAGCTTGGGCTTTTTCCTACAGAATCATATAAAATATTCAACCGAGTGCGAAAAAATTGAGTCTGAAAATGAAATTTTCAAAACTGCCCGGGAACTTTCTTTACAACCCAATAGTTTGTGCGTGGTTTCGGCTTAATTCGTTTGATGGCTAGAAAACGGCTTCATCTTCGTTTTAAGCTAGTAAAAATCTCTTGATTTGACCAGTTTTCAAAAAGTTCGTAAATTTTTCCCATTTCGCCATCAATATACAAAACGGTTTGTACATACTTATAGCCACTATGTAATTTACTTTATATCAGAAAATGAGAGCGCCATATCCAACAACAGAAAAGTTATGAAATCAGTTGCAAAACTTATGCGCCAATCTATTATCAGAGATCAAACATTTGATACATTGTTTCAGACACCCCATACATGAAACAACAAATTTGCAGTTACAAATTAATCACTTTGGTACCACGCTCTATATAAGGCTACATCGTAAACGTAGCATTGTCAGTAGATATGACCGCACGGAAATTGTTGCACTGTTGACTACTGTGCCAGTGACGACTGAAGTACAAACCTTGTCCATGTTGACTTTTTCAGACCAGTTAGTTGCCGCATAAGGATGACAAAAATATATCCCTTACTCAATGCCATAATCACATTGTCAAAGCAACTCATCTTTATAAGCCTATAAACTCTTAAAAACTGCATGTTACATACTCCCCCGGGGAGGGGATCGTAGCTAAGAACGAAGCTTCATATCCGAAATCTCCACGATCTGAAATTCACTCTTTCTACCTATCCGTAATTGAACCCTTTCTCTCTCATTATGAACATTATGAACTATAGCAAGAAGCTGCACAAGCCGCATTCTCATTTTTTTATGATCCCCTGATGATTCCAAGTGGCCGACCGTCGTTTCTTAAAAGCCATTTTTCTTTCTTGGGAATCATGAAATCTTCCGAAATTGTACTGATTATCTAACCCAACGTAGCTAAGCATGTTGCCAAGTTGCCGATAAGAACAAATGAGTTTTTGGAATTTTACGACAACCCCAACTTTCGCCTGATGGTTCATCGCAAAGTTCATGACTCTAATCAGGGCTCGGCACAAGATAAGCAAATGCCAAGCTGGAAACCGTCCTGGATGGAAAACAAAGGAGCTATCGTATATATACGTTTATAATTACACTTTCTCGACAAGCTGCTACACGACTGACATGCAAAAACACGATCTTGCTGGTGTGTTATCTTCAAAAGCCGAATTTTCTTTTATTGAGTAATAATTGAATATCTCGGTTACAGCGCACAAATAACAATATGACTATGAATTTAGAGTATAAACGGACATGAGCTAAGAGAAGCAAGCATGTGTAGAGTATAGTGAAGAAACTATGCGACTAAAAGTTGTGGCAAGCTTTTTTTGAAAATTTCCCATTACCTTAAAATGATAAAATGGCTCTTTTGCAACGCATGGACGAGATATAACATGAAATATGCTGTGTATACGCGCAGTAGAGCTAAGGAAAAAAGTATAAAAAGTTATAAAAAAAATTTGTGAATGAAAAGCGTGCTTAGCTTTTTTCCAAGTAAGGTGGGTAATTGCGCATTTAATGCCCACCTGAGGTAAGAAAGACTTACATTTCATATGAGTTGTTCAAAATTTTTACATAAATCAATTCTTAGCGTAAAGTTCACTACGCGGCCACGTGGCCTTTGAAGATTTTTATCTTGTCCAGTTTTCATATTTCATCGAACTCTCACCGAACAAATATGGAAATGAAGTAAAAATGGTTTCAGACTCCAAGTCCATAACAGTCAAGATGTTCATGTATTTGTGGCGGTTTTTGATGAGAGTACGAATAACGATGCTATAACTTAGAGGTTCAACAGGTTCATTTCTATAATCGCAGAATTCTCCAACCGCAAGCAGTGTTAAGAGGAGTAAAAGTCTGGCCTATCAACACCCACACAAGCAGAAAGAATACACAAAATTAGAAAAAAATTTACAAAAGGTATCAAATAGCGGGGAATTTTCAAAATGTAACTTTGATCTTGGTATTTTATTGTACCTAGACTTATCCTTTTTACCTTGTTTTACTGATTTGAAAACGACTGGTTGACCAGACAAAATTGTATTAGGTTGGTACATAAGTTTTGCAACTTTTCCCGTAACTTTTTTCCTATTTTATGTAGCAATCTCATTTTATGGCATCATGTAGATCGTGGTGAAAGCTGCAAGCCTGCGCAAACCGTTTGGTTTTCGATAACGTAGTACAAATAATTTAAGCATTTTTTGAAAACTGCTGAAAATCGAGGTTTCACGAATTTTTGGCAAACATGAAGCCCTGCGAAACCTGATTCAAACACGAAAAGCAATTATAGGCAGCATGTAGCTGAAAGTTGGCACATTGGAATCAGTGAAAAAGAAATGAAATTCGAACGCAAATTAAGGTGGGGCGCTTTTGAGAAGTTGAACAAGTCAAATGCGTCAAGTTTTGAAGGCAATTTGTCAATAACTAATTGTAAGCTGCGAAAAGTCAGAATTCCTTCGCACTATAGGGTAATCCTATGCAGTAAACATGAATATCATATTCATTTGTCGCTAAAATGAAATTCATCTTTTGATCTCACGAACGAGGCCTTTTCATGCAAAACGAATCTCATTCTTGTGATCAGCATGTCAAATAAGCCCTATAGGCCAAGTTTCAGCAAAATCTGATGCATTCTAAAATTTTTCCCTTAGTACCGTAAACCTACCGTAATCCTCACATAGGATGGTAAAATTCTGCAAAAATGTGTGCATTAGAAGCTTACATCATATTCCTTATATTGTCAAAAAGTTAATGTGCTACGTTCGAATAGACAAAAGTTATATAAAAAGTTGCATTACTTATGTGCCGACCTAATATTTTGTCGTTGCAACTGTCATGATACAGTTAATAGCCCTGATCCCCTCAAAAATTTGAACAGACAACATCGTGCGACTTAATGCTATCATCACAGGGTTACCTTCGCCATGTGAGTCTCCAAGAGGTTACCTCCAAAGAGATTGTATATAAGAGTTTAAAAAAGCCTTTTCGTGTAAATGTATGTGATAGAAACTTTCAACATTTCTTCTGTAACCTCTTAGCTTTACAGTGGGGAACACGATGCTGAAAAGTTTATGAACTTGGTACTGTGGAATGTGCTTTTGAGTTTTGGCGGGATCAAGTAAGAAATTGTAAAAATCGATGATGGCAAAGACGAAGTCGTTTCAGCGATGTCCATTTGCCATTCTCTTGCTGAGCCCTGCTCTCAAATGCAAGATTTTCAGAGTTCTCAGGGTTTTGCCGAAAAGTGCGTTATATTATATATAAAGCTGAATGTCTGTTTGTCTGTATGTATGTATGTCTGTCTGTCTGTGTGTACGTATGTTCCGAATAGAAAATTCCATTTCTTAACCGATCTGGACCAGACTTGGCACACAGACACTTCGGGTCCCGGCGGGTGTCATAGTCCACTTTTCGTTATCGATTGATGTCGATTTTATCGATTTTTTTACAGAGTTCACCTACGGGGCTGGGAGTTGGCACAAGGGGGTAATCAAGCATGGGAATTCCGAATACAATATTAGTTTTCAGGATTATCAATTACTTTTATCGATTTTATCGATTTTTTTACAAAGTTTTAGCTACGCAGCTGGGAGTTTGCACAGTGGGGTAATCGAGCATGGGGATTACGAATACAAAATTAGTTTTCAACATCTTCCATTACTTTTATCGATTTTATCGATTTTTTTGCATAGTTCACCTACGGGGCTGGGAGTTGGTACAGGGGGTAAGTGAGCATGCTGATTACGAATACAGTATTAGTTTTTGAATTCATCCATTACTTTTATCGACTTTATCGATTTTTTGCAAAGTTTAACCTAGAGGGCTGGGAGTTGGCACAGGGGTAGGTGAGCATGCTGAGAAAACGGGGATAAGGAGTTTGCATGGAGAAGTGGCACAGGGAAGGATTCTGCACGGATAAGGATGGAACCTTTATCATAGTTTTCACTGAACCGGGCGGAGCCGGGTAAGCAAGCTAGTATCTTTTAAAATGATGTTTTGATCTGAGAAGCGCTGTAGAGTTTCCTCTTACTGTGTTATTCTTGCACCACGCTTACCTCTTGAAGAGGAAATCAAAAAAACAGAGCAATTACTCTCAACGAGATTTTCGAAGTCGGAACCAGGGCCCGGCACGAGGTGGGCAAATAACAAGCTGGAAAACTTTTGGGGAAAAAGCGAGGGGAGAAATCGTTTCTGCCGGATCCGGGGCGGAGCCCCGAAAGAAGATTCCAAGTGCAAGTAAAGGTCGAATCATGCTTACTACCTTATACTTCTAATTTATTGAGAAGCAGTTTTCATAAGCCTCTACGAACAGCAGAGTTCGCGCGCGCTACGCCGCGCCGCCGCTAATTGCCGCGGGCGCGACGTCGCATAAGCGATGCCGCTGAACAGCACGATTACATGATCAGTCCTCAATACAGGCGTAACGATATAGCACCAAATTAGATAATCGAACGAGAAGAGGCTAGTAGAAACAAAGTATGAAATATTATGAAAAACTTATGTGAATGCGAGGTGTAATAAGCATTTTTTTCAAAAATTTTGCAAAACTGGTAAATGAAGATTGAATACAAATGGCTCGTTTGCAGCGCACAAATGACCATACGGATGAAACTTGGTAGGTACATGAACAAGTGCATGTAGGGCTTAACTTACAAGTTTTATCGAAGAATTAGCGAATGAAGGTTGTGGCAAGCTTTTTTCTGAAAATTTCCCACTATGAAGAAAATACAAAGATGGCTCGTTTGCAGCGCAGAGAAATCGTGATCGCGCGAAATGTGGTGTGTATATGCGCAGTAGGACTAGAGAGCAATGTATGAAAAAATTATGAAAGACTTGTGTGAATGAGTATGAATGGCAATTGCCCACCTAATTTGGAAAAAAGTTGGGCACGCTCTTCATTCACATAAGTCTTTCATAATTTTTCATACATTGTTTTCTAGTCCTACTGCGCATGTACACACCACATTTCGCGCTGAAGTGGGCAAAACTTTCGATTCACAAAAGTTTTTCATTTTTGCATAGATCTGTTGTACACCTAAAGTTTACTACATGGTGAAATTTTGGTTCCAAAACTCCCCCTCTTGTCTTTGTTATAGCCCAAAATCGCATTAGCAGCCTAGCTTTCTAAGATGGAAAGCGCGCCCCAATCAATCGATACGCGAGGGAACGGTGTCTCTCAGTTCTATGACTGCTTTGATATTTCTTTATCCTTCATCATTTTTCTTGCTTAGTCTTCTTCCTGTTTTCTATCTTGGTACAAGTGATGAGTAATTAGAGGAGTTTGAACATTTTGAGCGCTTTAGGCGAACTGTGGCCGGTGCTCTCGTTGCACAAGCACAAAGCATCGTTTTTGGGCTCAAGGGGGTATTCGTAAAAATTATTCGGACCAAAGGGGAATTCGTTTTGGAAAACCCCGTTTGCCCACCTCATGCCGGGCCCTGGTCGGAACACACATTTACCTCCCATACGTTGAGTTCTCCAAATATGAATTGATTGCAATCATCTATAGTTTGCTTTGAAACACGAACCAGCATGCATAGTAGACATAAAAAGGGACATTTATCGCTGCTTGTCACAAGGCTATAAAAAATGCCATTTTACGAAAAGCAAAGGGAATTTTTATTTTGAATATCTAATTTTATTTCCAATATAAAAGCTTCATAGCCTGTGAAGATAAGCATTTTGATTTCTACGAACATGAATCTATTCTTGATCAGTTTCCTGCTGTTCCCATTTTTGGCAGGAGTCGCCAGCGTTCCTCACACCCATCCCAGTTTGAACAAGTGTGACCAGCGCCAGTGCCAGCAATTCTGTGATAAATCGGTAAGGAATCATTACTACGCTTAGTAAATTCGATCAGCAATACCACGTAGGCAGCGAAATCAGAAAGTACGATACTAGAAAACAGTTGTGATTTCAAAGCTTTTCGGGTTGCCGCGGCCAGCAAAGAGTGGAACCAAGAGAAATATCATTGCTTTCTTATTCTCTCAAGACGTAACTCTAATATTCCTGAAAAAAGAATTCTGGCAGCACCGCGTTAGATTTCTACACAGCAAAGTTGTTACAAACTTACGGATAGTTCTCTTCACCAAAAGCTACCGCCTTGCACAGTTTTATGACACATGTAGCAACCCTTGATGCCAATCCGTTTGGTCCACCAGTGCAAAAAAGTGGAGCTACTTTACTTTGCCATAAAAGTAGTACCTTCAATAAGCACAATGCTAGCCTACAGCAAATATGCCTACACTCCCAGCTTTTATGATTTTCTCTCCTCACGCATTTTGAGCGTCCTCCGCCTTGTCATACTGCCGCCTCCCTATTTTCGCCTTTCTCCTGGAGTGAGGCAGGAAAAAAAATTTGCTCTGCTTTGTTTTAGCACCACGAGCGATATGCTAAAGTTCCTCATGCCGCAAATGCAAAACATGTCATGAGTAACTTGTCCTTGCAAATGTCAAAAATAGTTTACTTCAAGTGATGTTTCAGGATAATGGACGTTACAAAGGAGTATGTTATTTCCTCGAAAAAGAAGGTTTGAGGTACGAGTACTGCCGATGCAATGAGAAATCTTGAATATGTGTGCTTCAAGGCACACCTTACGTCGAAGTTTCCTATTTTGTGCCCGATTATCTCAATTACTGCACAAGAAAACAGTAAATTTAAGATGGAAGTTGTTTTGACAGAATACTTTATGACACATTCTTCCGTAGCACTGAAACAGAAACAATTTGAAGTGAAGCTTCGGCTCTCGAGTGCAAAGTTTGAGGTAAGTTTTACTGATACGATAATCATGAACAAGCAAAAAACCTCATCTGCAAGGATGACAGAACTACGCAGCTGTTTTGAAAATAAGCAAGTATGTCAAGGACAAACTAATCTCTTCAATCGCTGCCATAATGTATGAATGTAAGAAAAGTTCCGAGAAAGGTTGATTACAGTTTGAACAAAATTAAAAACAAAAGGGCATTCTGTGATTACCAAAAAACAGCAGCTTTTTACCTTTACCGCCTACACTTCACTACATAAATTACAGCAAATCAAAAAATCAGTTCGTAGTACGTTACATTTGTTAAATGCGGCCGTCCTCGAGTACTAGTACAGCAATACAACGCACACCATCTTAACAAAATCGCTAATAGCATTCTCAAACTCGGGCAGGCGGTATACTCCTCAAGAAATATAGCACCCCTTCGATTTGTATGCACCAAATACGTGTGAAATCGGCAATTTTTGTGGCCGATATCGGCGATCGTCAGCCGCCGATACTAACGACTGGCGATCGCCATTCACCAATCGCCAATGTGACGGCTCCACGTGCGATGCATATCATATCGATTGGACATGTGGTAGCTTGTTACAATACTTATGAAAGACACATTCGCTGATACTGGCGACTGGTGATCGTCAACCGTAGCGACTTGCAATCGCCAGTCGTAGCTATACATCGGATAGGTATCTGGACAGGTAAAGAGGTGCCAGCATTCGATAGCTATCTAAAGTGCAGTCGCCAACTTTAGCGACTGGCGATCGCCGATATCAACGACGGCCGATCGCCAATCGTAGCGATTGGCGATCGCCAATAGCGGTGCTATGCTCCTCAAAAAGTTTAGCGCCTGCTCACATAACACAAAGTCATTCGTAATCAACGCGCACTCATTTCGGTTGTTCATGCTTGGGCTTCTTGCAAAAATCGGGAATGCCTCGAGAGTTTTACAGCAGTACCGCACTACTATGCCAGTATGGCTACTAGCTTCGGAGCCCTTAGCACGATAAAACTCAACTTTTATCTATCTAGCGGTGTGGTGAGACTTCCCCGTCCTTTGTTGGGCGTTTTTTCATTCTTACTATAGTGGTCCCTCTCTGAGATCTGAGTGGCGCTGCACTCAGACATTTGATCTCATATACCAAACCGGCCTTACCGCGGTTATTCGCAACATGCTCGAGAGAGGAACGAAAGTATGCACAAGAGAAAAATAAGAAGAAGATAAGGAATTTCAAGGAAGAGTGCTGAAAAATGTCCAAATGAGTGGTTGCGAGCACCAAGAAGAACACAGTAGGCCATCTATTTTCAGTTTCCATGTTCTCTCTTCTTTAAACCTCGGCGTTCAGTTGACTTTGTGATTTTGATTTTGTGCCAGAAAGGTTTTATGGTGGACCTTTGTTGCCTAACGTTTCGACAAGTATAGTCTTCTTCGGAGGTATGAAAGTGATTGCAGTTTTGTATTCGTCAGTCTATACTGTTTTCCAGTACGTTGTACTAGAGGTCTAAAAGCCGCAAGTTAGAGAAGGCGGTTGTTCGTATAGACTGACGAACACAAAACAATCCTTTTCAGGCTTCCGAAAAAGACGATACTTGTCGAAACGTTAGGAATAAATGTCCACCATAAAAAGCTCTCTGGAACAAAATCAAAATCACAAAGTCATCTATTTTCAATTGATCAGCACCAACAGTAAATAAGTTTTCCCTTCCTTTCGTTTCTGAACGACTTGTAGTGCGACGATTCATGCAACACTAGTTGCTAGTCTTCAAATAGAAAATATGGAGATAGCTGACAGGAAAAGCAGACCTGCATAAAAGGGACCCATGCGAGGATGAAGAAAACTTGCGAATGCGGCACCGACGAGCACCAAGAAAATTTTGAATGCCACCAGCGAAGGACGGAAAATTATGTCAATTTCTGTGCTGTGACCTGCTCGCTACTCAAAGAGATCTAATTATCTAACAATAAAGTATGCGAATGAAAGCTATGGCAAACTCTCAGCTGGAAGCGATCTTTGCAATAATAACTCTTTTCGCACACAAACGTAAACTAAATATCGAAAGTTATGTAACACTACCAGAACTGTTCCGTATTTTCCTCTCCGATCATACATCTCTTAACACGTTTTGGGCTGGTGCTGCACATGGTGCAGCACGCAGCACTGAATGATCTTTTCAACGTCTACAGGAGGTTTTATTTTTGTGCAAGGTTATAAAGTCAAAGGTCTACGCTTCTCCTATTCAAAAGGCTTTGTAGAGCTGGGCCAGCTGGATTTGTTTGGGAGATATAGGGACAAGTCGAACAATAGTTGCAACGAAGTGCGGCAACGCGAACGACGCGTGCAAGTCGCAACTTCTCTTTGCTTCAGTTTTAAAGAATAAGCCGTACTTTTGATAACGATGTGTAGCGTGTACAATATAGAAACTTTTTGATACTACCTGATAAAAACTGAGTCCTTGTTCCTATTTTTGAGGCTGGGTTCATACTGATTCCCATGTTCTGGAACTGTTCCCGCACAGTTCTCGCATTGTGCTGGAACTGTGCGGGAACTGTGCGGGAACAGTTCCAGAACATGAGAATCAGTATGAACCCAGCCGCAAGAAAGCGCAGAAGTCCTCCTCAAACTACCATCGTCTCCCCGATTGCTGCGAGGGCGGTCGCGATGGTCAACCGTAATCAATTTATCAGCTATGTTTCATCACTGTACAACCGCATCGCTGATACGCTCGCCCGAGCCCGCCCGCGCGGCAATCGTGGAGCCGATGGTACAAAATTCGAACACTTCGAATCCACTCAGAACTTTGGCTGTAGAGCTTATCTGACATGCTGATTACAAAAGGAGCACACAGTGAGGCCCCTTTGTTGGCTAACGGATGAAAGTACATAACTTTGATTCAACTGGCTTGGCACCATTAGGGCGGGGTTTTGTGATTTAAACTCAGACAGTCGAAGGGATACTTCCGGCGGGCATACGGCGGATGCGGATGCGAGTCTGCCACTTCGCGCTCCGGAGCCCTGCCTCACGCATTTTTGTGCTACGGGGCTCTCCCAAAAGTAACGCGCATCCGGAGCAGAGATTTGCACGTCGCGGCGAGGGGTCCTTTCATTTACCGTGGCGTCACAGTGACGTCACAAACAGGACGAATGGGACCCCTCTCCGCGACGTGCAAATCTCTGCTCCGAAGGTGCGCCACTTTTGGGAGAGCCCCGGAGCACAAAAATGCGTGAAATGACAAGGCTCCAGAGCGCGAAGTGGCAAACCTCCGCTGGGGAAACTCCGCGGCCAGAGGTGCGATAGGGGGAGCCAAGTCTCCCCCTACCTTCACTTTTGAGCTGGTACGGGGTGACCACCTTCACTTTTGAAATAAAAAATTTTTCGCTGGACGACAAAGAAGGAAAATAAGCAAAACAAACGCAAAAAAGATTATTGAAAGCATATATTTATGTATACGGCGGCATATATATTTAAAATAAAGTTTTTAGTAAATGGTGTATTTGGAAGTAAAGCTTAGCAAAACTGTACGGATTTTATTAAGCAAATTATGTTATAACGTATAGCAAAGGAAGTAGGTCGATCCAGGCAGTAACGGCCGAGAATCAGAATTTCGAATAAATAAATAGTGAAAAATCATGCAAAATTTCCACTGTTATAAATCTGTTGTTTGAAGATGTCAGCAGTTGCGACTTCATAGGTTTTAAAGAGTAAATGTTGCTCTATCAGCTAGTGAAGGAATCTGGTCGATTTAAGAGATAGTCGTTGAAAACCAGAGTTCTAAAACTTTAACCCATTTTTGCGTGTTTTTTGACTGTTGAGAGTTAAACTCTTATAAATCTTGAATGTGGAAGTGTATGATGTTGCGACTTCATAGGTTTTATAGAGTAAGGTTTGCCTTATCAGAATATGTCTTGTCCGTTCCGATCCATTGAAACACCTCCGAGATCCAGAGTCATGAAAAAGCAGGTAAAAAAGAGCTTTTTGAACTTCAACAGCTCATAACTTCTTCAGGATTGCACGAATCATGTTGCGACTTCATAGGTTAGATTCTTCTCGTCAAGAGCTTTCAGATGATATATAATATGTGGGGGTTTCGCGCCTCTTACGGCATATGCCCGGGGGGGGGAGACTTTTTAGGCCAAAGTCTCCCCCGGCAGCCTCCAGCCAATACATTAAAATGGGCGAGAGGGAGACTTTGGCCTAAAAAGTCTCCCCCCCCCCGGTCATAATTCGCAGGAGGCTCTAAACCCCCACATATTATATATCTTCTGAAAGCCCTTGATGAGAGGAATCTAACCTATGAAGTCGCAACATGATTCGTGCAATCCTGAAGAAGTTATGAGCTGTTGAAGTTCAAAAAGCTCTTTTTTACCTGCTTTTTCATGACTCTGGATCTCGGAGGTGTTTCAATGGATCGGAACGGACAAGACATATTCTGATAAGGCAAACCTTACTCTATAAAACCTATGAAGTCGCAACATCATACACTTCCACATTCAAGATTTATAAGAGTTTAACTCTCAACAGTCAAAAAACACGCAAAAATGGCGTAAAGTTTTAGAACTCTGGTTTTCAACGACTATCTCTTAAATCGACCAGATTCCTTCACTAGCTGATAGAGCAACATTTACTCTTTAAAACCTATGAAGTCGCAACTGCTGACATCTTCAAACAACAGATTTATAACAGTGGAAATTTTGCATGATTTTTCACTATTTATTTATTCGAAATTCTGATTCTCGGCCGTTACTGCCTGGATCGATCTACTTTCTTCGCTGTACGTTATAACAAAATTTGCTTAATAAAATCCGTACAGTCCAACAAACTTCTACTTCTAAATACACCATTTACTAAACACGTCTATTTTAAATTTTTATAAATAAAATTTATAGATATTTTTAATATTCATCGTATCTGTGGCCCTAAAGAGGGCCGTTGGGTCGACGTTAGACCTAGAAAGATAGCTTCGTTCGTCCGTTCTATCCTCCCCCCGCACCTCCCCCCCCCCGTCGACGTTTTTGGGAGGTGAGTGTCCGACACTACCACCTTCACTTTTGGCCGGCCAGTGGTAGCTGAAACCACCTTCACTTTTGGGGGACCCGGCTCCCCCTATCGCACCTCTGTCCGCGGCTCTGCCATTTCTACTCCGGAGGTATGCCGTCGACTGTCTGAGAAATGAGGGCGCTCGCGCCCGCGACGCATCTGCGTCTCTCTCGCACGAATGCTCTCTGATCATTACCTAGCCTTAATTAGGTCACGAAGCCCCGCCTCTGCTGATGCCAAGCCAGCTGAATCAAATGGTACACTCTGCTTCGCCGCGCGCGACTTCGCGGTCCGAAACATGTTTAAACCTTTTCAATGGGTGCGCAACCATGCTCACAGCGCTTGCCTCAATGTCCTATGAACACATACCCAGCTCCTCTCCACCTCGTCAAACTACACTACGGGAGACATCTCCATGCCTTAGTTGCGTACATCCCTGCCCGTTCCCACCTCTATATGCCTATACCTTGCCCTCAATATATATTCGAATGTATTCATGATCAGCGTGCTCATTCAACCTCCTGTGTCAGCTCCCAGCCCCTTGGCTCAAACCTTGCAAAGAACCACAAAGAACGACAAATCGATTGACTGATAATGAAGTATAGCCTGTTACAACCCTCACCCGAAGTGTATGTGTGAAATTTTGCCCGGATAGTTTCAGAAAGGAATTTTCTATTTGGAACATACATACAGACATACAGGGCTCCTAAATTGCAGAGTCGTTTGCACCAGCGGCCGCGCGACCGCGTCGCGCCCGAGCATTTTGCCAAGTCTCGATCGATGGCGCCGGCGCCGGCGCCGGGATTGTATTTTCTCGGCCGCGTCTCTTTTCTTTGTTTTTTTTTGCTGACTGAGCCCTCAGCGTGCCTCATCATAAATTTTCAAAGTAGTCCCATGCCGGCAGTTCACAGTCCCTTTGTACCCCCGGTTATGATTTTCAGGATTCTCAGCATGGCAAGAGGAGTTTTTGTGGCTTAGTCAATTCGGAGAGGTACAGGTATGCCCTTACTCACTTATTATTCATTCTACGACTAGGAGACGCGCGACCGCATTGCAGACGTTGTCTAAACAAGCCTAGCCGTGTACTTAGCGGGTCTATACTTGTTATTCTTTCGTCCAGATTTATTCACTCTTTGAAAACAAGGAAGAACAGACTCAAACTTGTTGAGACGAGTCCGCAATGCGGTCTAGCGCCTCCTAGTCGTAGAATATATGATACTCACTTGCCCAAATTTATTGTTTTCCATGATGGGTAGTATCTAGGGGTACAAAGGAACTGTGAAGGCGATTGCCGGCATGGGACTACTTCGAAAAATTATGATGAGGCGCGCTGAGGGCTCAGCCAGCAAAAAAACAAAGAAAAGAAGCGGAACGGCCGAGAAAATACAATGCCGGAGCCGGCGCCAGGGCCATCGATTGAGGCTTGGCAAAATGCATGGGCGTGACGCGGTCGCGCGGCCGCTGGTGCAAACGACTCTGCAGTTTAGGAGCCCTATATAGGCGCCGTAAACCTAATTGCCCGCGCCGTGCCTTGAATACCAGCGCAAGCGAGCGGTCGTCGCGAACGACTGTCGGCGTTCACTATATTCCAAGAAATCTTTCTTTAACTTGCATGTTGTTCTCGTCAATGCAAGGTATATCTTGAGAAAGCTCCCCTCAAAAGTTTAAAAAATTATGTGTGGGAAGGGTGCGCGGGAGGTGGTGCAGGAGGAACCAAAGCCCTTGCCGCCTGTATCCAAAGGGGAATGGGGAGGGCAGAGGAGGGGTATATGCAAGGTATATCTTGAGAAAGCTCCCCTCAAAAGTTTAAAAAATTATGTGTGGGAAGGGTGCGCGGGAGGTGGTGCAGGAGGAACCAAAGCCCTTGCCGCCTGTATCCAAAAGGGAATGGGGAGGGCAGAGGAGGCTCCGCCCATCGCTCCGCCCACGGGATGCTCCCATTGTGTGTTGAGCAAGAATGGTGGGACTACCGGATATTGATCAAATCTGATGGATTAAGAGGTTAAACCATGGATTTGGAGTTTGAGAACTGGACAGTAAAGGTTCTCAAAGGTTTTCAGGTACCAGGATGATAATAAAAATAGTATCATGTCATAAACCTAATATATAAATAGAGTAACCATCTTTCTAAGGGTCAATGTATGGAACACCACTATCACTGAATTCTTTTTAAAGTTTGTTCAGAATCAAAATGATGATACGAAGCCTAGAAAACGACCAGAAAAAAGTTTAATTCAAAGCAGGGGGACATAAGCCGAAAATGAAGTTTCAGAGTGGTTCTAATAATAACTTTAACAAAGAGACTAAGAAATTCTGGATACTCAGATCCAAGAAGGACGTAAAATGCAAATGCAAACATCTTATGCCTGAGAGGAGGCTCAGTAAAGCTTCACAGCTCAGATTTGAAGTGCGAACCAAACCTGGACAATTTTACCCCGCTGGCTGTTGTCGAGGCATAGGATTAGAGAAGTGGGACAATTTCAAATGGGGCGAAACCAATGTAAACCACTATCACTGTTACAACAGACAAGTTTTGGCGACTTCATCTGCTTTTTCCAACTTTTTGACCGATTCTAATCCTGCAACTCGAAGATTTCTGATGTAACTTGTCATCTACTTTCGCAAGTTCACCTTTTCAAACAATTTTGCAACTCGAAAATTTCTGATGAATAATGGTCATCTACTCTTTCGCAAGTACACCTCTTGAAACACGACTTTTCAACGGCTTTTTCGCGAATTTTTCTCACCCTTCACTTCCCCCTTCCCCCCCCCCAAGTAAAATACTTTGGAGACAAAGAATACAGTCTTCACTTGAATTATGACTTTCTTGGCTCATCAGACGACTGGCTTGATTCTGCAAAGGTCAAATAATCGGCTATCGATTGGCTCAAATGCAACTAACGCAGTGACTATCGTAAAAGATTGAGAAAATTAGCTCAGGAAAATGAGATGCAATATAGAGTAAGTTTTCCGCGAAGCCATTTATAGGAGTTCATAAAAAATTTCCGAAGCTTTTACCCCTTTAAAAATTTTTTCATCAATTCCAATCTTTAAAAGAATGATGAATTGCATTGATATGAATTCATACAAAAGTCCATTCAAAAGATTCGCCTTTCAAAACTGGTCACATATTTGTTTTCCCCTTCTCTGTATCTCCACTCCAAGTCTTTTAAACTAGACTTTTCCTTCCGCGAATTCCTGCTCACAAAGGCAAAACCCAGGCTCAGCGTGGGAGGAGCGGAACTTGGAGGGTTGCCAGATCCTTCTTGGCACGCAGCCAGCTCCTCCCCTTCCCTCTGGGATACAGGGGTCGAGAGCTCTGGTCCTCCTCCACCGCCGCCGGGTGCGCGTTCCTTGTCGCTCGCAACAATCTTGTAGCGCTTCGGGACCAAACGTTTCCAACCTCGCCGCGCGTTGGTGTTTGAAGCGACGCGTGGGCAATTAGATTTTACGGGGCTTGTAAGTATATACGGATCAGACATTCAGTTTTATATAAGTTTTGAAAAATTTTAGTTTGATATGGACGTTGTTGTAAGTAATAGCTGGCTTGAGTTTGATGTTAGAATTGAAAAGAAGCAAGCTGGCCTAGATTGATAGTTAAGTTGAACAGCAGAGATTACAGCAATTATTTCGCTCCTTTATCAGACGTAGCGTGATCTCCAATTAGTGGAAAAGACCCGCGATGGTTCTGGCTTTGAGTTGCTTGCATCTTCTCCTTGGTCTCTCTGTACCGTTGTAAATCATACCAGTGAACACTTTACTGTTTTGGATCAATGAATGCCATTTAGCAGCGCAATACAATAATGCATCAAACATCTGAATGAAAGACTTTATCAAATACTTCTCGCAAAAGTATATTTTCATAGAGGCAAGTGCAGTGTCAGTATTATTACTCCATTCGCATATATAGTAATCTGAGATATATTTGTGTATGTATAGACTAGTTTTGGAGAGTAGACACCACACACGCACAAATGTAATATGTAAAAAAATAGGATTTGGGTGGCGGGCCACGTGGGTAGAAGGATTTGCAACAGAAGAATAACGAAAACTTTACTAACGAGAACAAGAACAGTGGAAAAGCACAAGCCTGCCTTGTGGGCAGTACAAGAAAAGACTCACAAAGAAAAAGAACAGAAATAAAAGAAAAACAATGCGGCCACCGCCGCTCTCTGTCGACACCAACCAAGAACTACTGAACAAAAACAATCGACAAGCGCTCTTGGCGCGCGTAGGTCAATCCGATAATCTAGTTGGTCAAAACGCTCCTTCTTCCTTACACGCCCCTCCTTAAAAAATTCACCTCCGGGGACTTGTCCGTGGTACCGTCCTCGCTGCTTCATGTTTGGTGCCTGCTTCATTTGTTTCGCTGCGGGGTTTCGGATATACATGATTTCCGTGTTCCTGGCCGTTTTCCTTCTCTTCGCTTCGGGTTCTTCTCCATAAGTTCCTTGTAAGTTGCTCGCATCGTTCTTCTTCCTTTCTCGTAGTATGAATGTCGGTCGTCGTAGTGTATTTGAAGAGAAAGCAGCTTGTCGAAATCCAAGGCACGTCGCGGAATTCAGTTTCTGGATCGCGTCTTCCATTGGTCCACGGCGACCCATCTCCTTGGCGTCGTCTGCTAGCGCCATGTTAGCACGTTCCTCGCAATTACCGCATTCGCAAGGATGAAAATAGTGTAGCAGGTCCATCGACTCTCCGACCTCGACTCTGCAACACGAAACTTTAGAGTTCGAGTTTGCATTTTTTCTAAGTCTACCCTTCTTGCTTTGTCCTTAGTTGACCTTACAGGGTTACTGTCAACATTCTGGGGCTTACTTAGCTGATCCGGAACGCGCTTAGGCTTATTATTCGCCTTTGTCTGCTTGATTGAGGAGCTACTACTTCCCCTCAATCTGTTCACTTCAGAAGGCCCTGTCCAAACGTTGACCAATTTAGGTTGTTTTGATGGAGCTTCCTCCATAAGCACCTTCACCCGGTCGCCTGAAATCAACGGTCTCTCGTTGACTCTGCTGTCTCTGAAAGAGAATTTCTGCTTCCGCACCGATTCATATCCATTTTCCCTTGGTCGCTGAAGAGGACTTGCTATGCCGTTCCCCTTGTTGATCTGGTGGATTCCGCTCGCCCTTGCAGGGCTGTACTCCTCTGCGGATCGTATAGCCGAGTGTGTGCAGGATATTTGTCCCCAGCGCTACCCTGTTATCTCCTCCTTTTCTAACAAAGAAGGCAGCTCGGCACCGAGGTCCGTTGGTACTGTTAAGGTCAGACGTATGGCACCTTTGAATCTCATCAAATTGCCGGAAGCATCGTAAACTGATGGATATTCCTGTCGCGAAATCTGTTCCACATCTCTATCTATGTCACATCCTTTTTGTTGTGCTGTCAACAGCAGATCGAGAGGCATAATGCTGATTTGTGATCCAAAATCTACCAGTGCTTCCCCTTTAAGGCTAAGAAACTTCACCGTTTCTAGTGTCTGGCTGCCCACTAGATCACTAGCTTTCTTCCTTGCGACAGTACTGCATGCCCAGTGCAGCAGTACGGTGGAAAAAGATCCTGCATCACGTTCACTCGTGGGTCGCCTCTGCCTCCTTGTGAGGTCTCCCTTAAACCCCTGGGAGTGCACTGGATGGTTGGGGTTTCCTTGCAATCCCTTTTAAAATGTCCAGGCTTTTTGCAGTTGTAACAAAGCAATTCTCGGTCCTTTGATCCGTTCTGCTGCATGTTCTGATTGAGGTTTTCGTGACCTTCGCGTTCTTGGTGCTCCTTTTCCACTAACGTTTGACCTATGTGCTCGCGCCCCTACCGCTTGTTGTTCTCGCAGAAGCCGTTTGGGCTTGCTTGTGGCCTCTGCTTCAAGTGCAATGCCACTTCCCTACTCCTTTCTATCCGCTGTGCAAGGGCTTTGAGCTTCTCATAGGTTTCTTCCGCGGGAGTTTGTTCTACCTCTGTGAAGAGTTGAACATACTCCGGCCAGTCCGTGAGTTGTGCAATCAGCTCTCCGGTGCGCAAAATCGAAAGCTCCCTTTCCGACGAATCGGGTACGCTGCCCTGGTCAGCTGTTCCAGCCGAACACAATACTCCGAAATACTTCCGGAGTACAGAATGTTCTTGAGGCTAATGTATGCCTCCACTCTGTTGGCAGACCCATTTTCCTTGAATTTGGCTCTCGACCCGGCAACGAATTCTTGAAAAGTTCCTTCCCGAACCTCTAACGGGAGAGTCTCTACCACCACCCGAGGTTGTCCCACCAGTTTTTAGCATAACAAGTGGATGAGCATATCATCCCCCAAGCTCAGTCCCCCGTATTTGATCATAAAAGAACGCAAAAATTTCTCGAACCCTTTGCCTTGCGCGTTATCAAACACCGGGACATCTGGCAGAGCCATCGCGGTAAATGCAGAGCACATTACATTTGTCAACCCCATTTCAGAAGTAAGTGTATCATTCCTACCTTGGCAATTCCTCCTCGACTTCTTGGAGAGGGATTCCGGCAGCTTTGGCGGCTCTCTCGCGGGCTGCTCTCTCTGCAAATGGGGAATCATTTGTCTCTGTGGCAATGTATAATGCCTATTTTGTGTTATTGGCGCGATCTTATCGCGCGGGTAATCGCCTCGTGCGGCCGCGATTGGGTCAAAATCGGCCAACTCCAGGTTCTTAGGGACCTCAATGGAACGCAATTGCTTCAGCGCGTCTTGAAAATTGGGTGCTGTGCTGTCACTGGACTGACCCTCGCCACGAGTCTGAAGAATATCTACAGTAGCTCTAGATTCTTCTCTATCTATGCGCGGCTCTTCTACTTGCGAGTTATCGACCCCTAACCCGAGGATGCGCTGTACGCTCGCTACCACTTGGGTTGAGTCTACCGCAAGAAGTTGTGACAGCTTTCTCATCGCACCGTCATCAAACTGCGCTTACTCTAGGATTTCAACTAAGTCTTTTTCTAGTTGATCCACGCCCACATTTTTGAGCTTATTCAGTTCTTCGACCAGCTGCGCAATTTTTCCGATTTCCACTTCTAGCCCTTTACAAACACTATCCATTTGGAAACGGTCGGCGCTGGTGCTTTTAGGGCTTTTCTTATTTTCTGCTTTTCTCGCCCCCTTACTTACAAGGCTGCGAATCTCTGCTAAGTATTCGCCCATTTTGACAGGTACAACGCATACCTGAGACTGCTTTTCCACTAGCTGAGCACTTGCTGCGTTAATCCGGCAATTTGCGCTTGAAGATCTTCAATGCGCTTGCCCTCCTCGTCCATGAGGATCATGGCTTCCGTTTCTTCATCCATGGATTCCGCCATACTCTGAAACAGAAAAGAATCAGCCTTTTCCGTTATCAATCGATCGAGCAGGGCTTCACAGCAGCTTCCTGCTTCACTCAATGAAAGTTGTTGCTTCTAGCGAGTCCTTCCCATTCAAGGTGGTGTATAGGTACCCCTTCGTCCAGAGGTTCTCGTACCTGAGTGCGCCTAACGGTGTTCCACAGACAACTGCGGATCCAACCGGCACCTCACCTCACGGTGATTTCCAGGTACCATCTCGACCAGAGGCTCTTGCACCCGTATGTGCTCAATGGTCTTACACAGATGACCTGTGGATCGACCAGCACAATAATTGGCCCAGTAGTCCACGCCACAACGAAATGCAAAATTTCCCCCGACAAGAAGTTTTGCAAAAAAAATTGCTTCCCGTGCTCAAATTTGTTCGACCCCATGTAAAAATAGGATTTGGGTGGCGGGCCACGTGGGTAGAAGGATTTGCGACAGAAGAATAACGGAAACTTTACTAACGAGAACAAGAACAGTGGAAAAGCACAAGCCTGCCTTGTGGGCAGTACAAGAAAAGACTCACAAAGAAAAAGAACAGAAAGAAAAGAATAACAATGCGGCCACCGCCGCTCTCTGTCGACACCAACCAAGAACTACTGAACAAAAACAATCGACAAGCGCTCTTGGCGCGCGTAGGTCAAGTTATCCGATAATCTAGTTGATCAAAACGCTCCTTCTTCCTTACAAATACATCAATCATACTCACAAGCACATAATAGATATGATGAAGTCAGAACGATCGCCAAATGGATGGAGATACGATGCGTACAAAATCAAGGCTAGAGGTGATCCACCTTCCCGAGGATGGGTTGCGAAATTTTCAAAATTTATCTATATGGGTTATAAAAATGTGCAAATGACTTGTTTATTTTTGTAAATAATTAAAATAATTTTTTAAACTTTTTAAAAATTCAAATTAGCCCTAAAAAATTTTTTTGGGGGCGTTCCAGATTTTAGAGGTTGGGGACCCGCAAAAATTTTGAGAAGCACCCCAAAAATTTTTCGAAGTGCATGGCTACCGCCACGCACCTTCATTTGAAAAAAATTTTGTCCCCTCCCCCCGGTCCGAAATCCTGGGATCGCCACTGCTCTGAGGGTCGATCAAATATGGTATCATGGACAACTCGTTCAGTTACAGGTGATATTGGACTCTTAAATTTGTGGTTAAGTCTGATCCCAGAAGGCGGATGGGACGGAAGCGGAAAACGGAAGCGCGGTCCAAGGACAGAAACGACTGTGAGCCTCTGCAGATCGCCCCAATGTGGAAAGGTGCTTTAAGGCCGCGTTTGCGCCTTCTTCACGACAATAAGCAGTCCGCCTTTGCTTAGGACTAGACCCTATAGCACACGACAATTTTCTCAACTATTTCTTCGCAAAAGCTGAAATTTTTTAGACTGCTTATATCGCAACATGGGCGCGTCGCGTTTCGTCGCCTTCCAAGATTTGGACGATTATCCCGCAGAAGCCGGAACTTCTGCCGCGAACGGCGCCGTTACTAACGTTAGTGGAAACATTGCTAGTTGACGACATCACTTCCATTCGTGTTTCAACGCAATACATGCACTGGAAGTAAGTCTTAGAGCTAAGTTTATTGACCTTAAGCGAGCATATAGAATGCTGCACGACGAAGGCGCAATATCTTTGGACGATATCTTTATCTTCAACGCGGCTGTATTAGCAGCAGAGCGCATGAGGCGCAGAATCTACAACGGTGAAGACGCGCGCGTGCGCCGCTTTCGCGTCCGCTCAACTGACAATGCTCGCGCCTTCGTGTGCACTAGTCTTACCTTGTGCAAAAGATTTCAGATCGAAAGATGAACTGATGACCTTGCGAAACACCATGAGACAATCTTCCATTGACAGAAGCCTATCTAAATGTGTTTTGCGACCAGAGATGATATTCGAACAGGGGGGTTATTGCTTTGCAGCTGATCGTAGAAACAGCTCACTAGCATAGCTGGAGATTCACACAACATAGCTAACACTGCGGTATGTAAAGGCTGCTGCATGACGAAGGCGCAAAAGCGGTACTAGCTGAGCGGGCGCGAACGCGACGCGCGCGTATCCTCACCGTTGCGAATCCTGCGGCTCATGCGCTGTGCGGCTAATAAGGCCGCGTTCATGCCCAGAGATAGTGCGCCTTCGTCATGCAGCAGTCTGTACATGCGTGGCGGCAACGCCGCTCAGTTGCGGTATGGGGAACATCTGCCCGCGATTACTAATTTGCGCGCCGGTAGCGTAGCTTTTCGCGCTAACTATAAACGCTGTATGGTCGTAAACCATTTCTGCTGAACTGTGCACTTGGAATGAAACACTGATAATAATGAGAGTCTGATAATATCGGGGGCGAGTCTATAACGTAGCTGCGCTTCGCTTGCCGCTTCTAGACGGCTTATAAAGTAACGATTTGTGATGAGTTCTTTTACGAGTTGTAAGCTATCTCAATGCGAGTGTCATGGCTCCAGCGATTTGGAGGCATTCACCTCGTTCGCGGACTTGTTTTCTGGCCATTTTCCCAGCCTTCAGTCGCTGCTCAGCGCGGTGAACGCCAAAAGAGTATGTCAACGAACGCGGCGCAAGGTCTGAGCGAAACGCAACGAGAACGCAAGGCGCTATTATTATTCTAAGTAGCTTCAACATAGGTTTGAAAACTGCACGAACTTCCAGACCGACCTAATAGTTTTCAAAGGTTTGCTCCAACTTTATCCACGCGAAGTTTAAGGCCAAAAACTGAAGGACTTAAAGGCTGCTGCATGACGAAGGCGCAAAAGCGGTATTAGCTGAGCGGGCGCGAACGCGATGCCGGCGTATCCTCACCGATGCGATCCTGCGCCTCATGCGCTCTGCGGCTAATAAAGCCGCGTTCACACCCAGAGATACTGCGCCTTCGTCATGCAGCAGACTATACATGCGTGGCGGCAACGCCTTCGAGCAGTTCCTTGGTGGTCTTCGAAATGCGCTCCAAGTTCTTCTCAGAATTCACTGAGGCACACTCTCCGCAAACTCGCGATTCTTTCAGAAGCCGGTCGTAGTCGTACGTTGGGTCTTCCTCGATGGGCCAGTCACAACTTGATATGAGCTCTTCCAGCCTGTTACCGTCATAAACGACATTCTTCCTTTTTGCGGTACTGTGACAGACTTTCTTTTCCAGCCTGTGAGTGAATCGTATCTTCGCTCGAAGGAGGCGGTGATCGGAGCCATTGCAGAAGGATGAAATTACTGAGACATCGAGCAAGCTCCACCTTCGGTTGGTGAGAATGTGGTCGATCTCCGCGTGAGTCGCTCCTTTGGGCGATTCCCAAGTCCACTGGCGATGTTCCTTCTTCATAAAGATGGAATTTCCATGGAAAAGTCGAGGGCGGAGAGAAACCCAACGAGATGGTTGTCGTTTTCGTTTCGAAGCACATATCCAAACTTCCCAATCCTGTATTCCTCTTCTAATGGCATCCCGATCTTCGCATTGAAGTCGCCCACAACGAACTTGTAGAAAGACTTCTCGTTGCTGACGACCTGCTCCACGTCTTCGTAGAAAGCATCTAGTTCTGATTCGTCAGCTGCTGATGTTGGTGAGTAGTAGTTGATGATGCTGATGTCTTCTGACGTAGAGGTCGTAGTCGTAGGATGGCCAGTCGAGGTGACAGGATCTTATGCGAATCGACAAGATGGACGATAGGTGGAGATGGGTGGACGACAAAGCCAACGCCTCCAACGTTTCGTGATGGAACTTTCTCACCGCGAATGATGAGATCCCCATCGCTCATCTGCGTTATTCTTCCGTCCGTTTTTCATCCTGGACTTCGTTTCCTGCAGAGCGATGATGTGGTACCTGATGTGCTTTGCAGCGTCGAGAAGAGCGTGGAGGTCGGCGTTTGTGGAGACTGTCCTGGCGCTGTAGGTGCAGAGCAGGCAGTCTCCATGGCGTGTCGTCCAGGCAGACGTGTCGTTTTTGTCCGATCCAAAAGGCGCCCTGAGTACCCTGACATCGTTCTTGCTACCACCCGGCGCCGTAGGCGGGATCCGATGTGCAGGATTTATTTCTCTTCTTTTTGCTGTTCGAGTAATAAAATGTTTCCCCTACAAGAGCAGACTTACTAAGCCAACTCTTGATTTCCACGAGGCGATCGCTGACCTCGAGGTTGTGGAGCGGAGAGGGACCGCCTAACGACCAGAAGAAGTCAGACGGCGGGGGATCTGGCGTGGAATCAAATTGTTTGCAAAAAACCCCGAAAAACGCGACATATTCGCACTTCTAACCTCTTTTTATTTCTCGTACTGTAGCCATGGAAAAATACCACAAACCATACAGGTGAAAGTCTAGTGTAGAGAGTACATGTCTGTGCAAATTGAGATCTATAAGACGTCTATGAATGGAGATACGATTTTTCGGATATTCAAAATTTTTCATATTTTGGAGTGGAAGTTCAGGTGGAGCACGAATTGCGCGGAGGTTTGTACACTTTCTTGTAGAGCTTAATCTTATATATAAAGCTGAATATCTGTTTGTATGTCTGTCTGTCTGTCTGTCTGTCTATATGTCTGTCTGTGTGTACGTATGTTCCGAATAGAAAATTCCATTTTTGAACCGATCCGGACCAAACTTGGCACACATACACTTCGGGCCCCGGCGGGTGTCATAGGCTACTTTTCGCATCGATCGATATCGATTTTATCGATTTTTTGCAAAATTTGGGCTACGGGGCTGGGAGTTGGCACAGGGGGGTAATCGAGCATGCTGATTACGAATATAATAATGACAGGGCCGGGCGGAACCGGGTAAGTCAACTAGTTTGCTCTATCAAATGATACCCCATTCGCTTTTTTTTGTAGATGGTCATTCTGTCGCGGTAGAATGCCATGCGACATTATCTTCCGGACGACTTAATAAAACACTCACACCACAAAAGCAGCTGATCTAGTCAAATGGAAACGAAGATGCAACACCGTCAACTCTGCCCGCGCGGGACAACAATGAGAGAATAAAGAAGCAGAAGAAGAGTAATCAACACATGTATTTTGCAACTAACCCTATCACTTTTAAGTAACTTCCAAGTTCCGTTTTCATGAAACCTTGGCATTTGTCGTAAGTTCAATTTTCTATTGTGCCAAACAGGTTTGAGAAGCGGTCTTTATTTCTTTCCAACCACGGCCTTACGTTTCGACGCCTTTCGCCTTCCTCAGAGGCCTGAATGGTTCTAACAAGGGAAGGATACTCGGTCAAAGTGGCCATTTGGAATAACCTGTATATTAGGAAACCGTCCTCCGTAAGGCAAACTCAAAACTACTTTCGCTAGGCGCCGAGCGGTTTTGTGGGAGGACTTACAAGGCCATTTTTTTCCGGTGCAGCCAGCGCACCTAGTGATGAGCGAGGCGCTAATAACACAGCAGTGTGGGGCAGTGGTGCAGTAGCAACACAGCGGACTACGAAGCAGATGGTCGAGGTTCCGAGTCCTGTTGCTGCTATTTGGTTTTACAGTTCTGTAAAAAGTCTATTGGGTGACAGCAAACGAGAAGTACTATTTCTAGGTCGTCGAAACAAGTTTACTGCAAAAAAGTCATTATTTCTACAATAAGCTATAATCTTCTAATATGTCAATCTGTGGAGGTTAAGATTCACAACAATGAATTCAGATGATATATCATATGACCATGTTGGATCTGCTTCGTAATCTTCTATAACTCCATCTCCCTCGCAGTCAACTGCCAGATTATCGTACAACGCTTCCCGCAAAATGCGAGAGAAGTTGTCAATAATTCGTTGCTCCATCCGTGTCGGTTTTCGGGAGACGTCACACGGCCCAAATTTTCCGAAAGGTACGAGACAACAAGCTGTGGCAAGAACATCGTAATGATTGGCAGCGGAGCCTTTTGCTATATGCGCATACTTGGCACTTGCCTTTACCTGCGTGGTCCTGTCTTGATAGGTAATAAAGCGCTGATTGCAATCGATTGCAAATTTGCAAGTGCGCGCGCTGCGAGAAGCTCTTCTGCTTTGAGCATTTTGTAGTTGTATTCCATACATGTTAGTATATCATTTGAATCCATTGTTGTGACATCTTAACCTCCACAGATTGACATATTGTAGAATATTATAGCTTATTGTAGAAATAGTGACTTTTTTGCAGTAAATAGCTTGTTTCGACTGCCTAGAAATAGTACTTCTCGTTTGCTGTCACCCAATAGACTTTTTACAGAACTGCAAAACAAAATAGCAGCAACAGGACTCGAACCCTCGATCATCTGCTTCTAGTCCGCTGCGTTGCCACTGCACCACTGCTGCGTTATCCTAGCGCCTCGCTCATCATTGGGTGCGCCGCTGCGCCGGAGGAAAATGGCCTGTAACTCCCCCCCCCCCCCCCCACAAAACCGCTCGGCACCTAGCGAAAGTAGTTTTGAGTTTGCCTTACCGAGGACGGTTTCCTAATATACAGCTCATTCCAAATGGCCACTTCGACCGATCATCCTTCCCTTGTAAGCTGAGGTTCCCGCCAGAGTGCCGAAGTTATGTCCAGACCACCAAGCGTCTCCTCCCGCTCTGCTAGTTCTCGGCCTTCTCACAATCTCGCTACCAAATAAAATGTCAGTGTAGCAGGACATACCGCTTGGTGGTCTGGAGTTACGGATAACACTTAGAACCATTCAGGCCTCTGAGGAAGACGAAAGGCGTCGAAACGTAAGGCCGTGATTGGAAAGACATGAAGACCACTTCTCAAACCTGTTTGGCACAATAGAAAATTGAACTTTCTATCACTTTTCTTTTTTTATATGCGGCGCTCTCTTTTTTTGGAATAATGAGGACTAGGCAGAGCTCAAATGTGCTGAAACGTTGATTTCTGGTGATAGTGAGAAAAAACCTCCGAACATTTTTTAAAAGCTGGTCACATCAGAAATTTCACTTTGCTAAAACAAAAATGAAGCTGTACGCAGCGTTATACAAAAGAATCAACACGAAGCTGTACAGAGATAGTTGTGAATGGATGGAGCTAACATAAGGTTGTAGAAAGCACCCAGGCATTTGGCAGACTGATCCTTTTTGAAAGCTGCAAACTTCGCTGCAAAGATAATGTTGTCTTCTGAGGTCAAGTGCTAGGTCACTGGGTACTATAAAAGTTGTTGGAGTTTAGTTACTGGTATACGGTCTGCTGACCAAGCAGTCACCAGCTGTTTAGGTGAGCACTAGTTTAATTCTGCATTTACTTTTGTAGCTCTTGGTTTTCTGACGCATTGGACATCTTTTCTGAGTTTTGATACGGTTTTTGGCAGGATAGATTACCTATGCATTCGACAATTTCAGACTCTAAAGAAGGCGATATTGCCGAAACGTCAGTCAATAAAGAAGTTACTAATCTCGGTGTACAGCTCAAGCAGTCTCAAAAAGCAATCAAACAATGCCGAGATTGAGCGACGGTCGAGCTTGGACAATACTGAAGGATGTTGTCTCTGCTCAATTTGTTGGGTACTCAGCGCTTCATTCCGGGCCAACAGCATGCGCTTTAGGGAAAAAGGTCGACTTAAAATCCTACCTGTTAGTGCAGAAATTTCTCAGACACGAAGAGAGCTGGAGAGCTCATATCCGGTATTTATGTGAAACTCTGCTGAATCTATTTTGAGGCTGTGCCAATTTTAGGGCACAGAATTGCAACAAATTTTCTAAAAAAAATCAAAAAAATGGCCATTTTTGCACCTCAGAAATGCTCCAGTTTTTGAGTAAATGAGTTTGAAGTCTTCCTTTTTTTTCCACAAAATGAATCAAATTTTTGATTGCTGCAAATATTGTTGAGGTGATGTCTTGCACATCCTTTGGGCCCATCATCGAGGTCTGACGATCCTTACAACCGACGCCGACTGCGAAAAAGGTACGGTCAAAGGCAAGTTTGAGAGCTTGTAATTTTTGTGCGCGTATTGTAAAATCCGAGCACAGGCGCAGTTTCAAAGTAGACAGCCTCCTTATTCAGAATGACCAACCTTTGAAAGATTTTCTGACCCCAAAATACGACTTCCCCTTTGTTTATACCGATAAACAATGCACATGTCATTCTTTATTCATCATTCCTTGTTGATGCTACTGTCCTATGGACTTAGATTCCAGCAATGTGAAGATTCTGTGCTTCGATCGCTAGCCTGCCCGCAGGCGGGAATTCAAATCGCAATTCTTGCAAGAGGAAAATGATAAAATAGGCTCGTTTTCAAGGCACAGGCAACGATATGGCACCAATTTTGCTGTGTAGTTGGAGGACCATGAGCACAAAAAAGTATCAAGAATTATGAGAAACTTATGTGAATTTAAAAAATGGTGTTTTTCGAAATTAGGTGGCTCCCTGCTTCCCCTCACATAATTTCTCGGATTTCTTTACATAAATGTGGAGAGGTCGAGAGTATTACTATATGTTCAAATCCGCTTTCAAAACCACCAAGGCACCGCTTCAATACAGCCCCAAATAGGGTTCACAGCGTTATGATCGGCCTCGGAAAGCGCGCTCCAATCGCAATCGGTTATTGTAAATTGTAAAGTTTCGCAGCTGACTAATAAATGAGTAGTATCTTAGATATATGAACGTCAAAGTTTGTGCAAATCTTGACCCTATGTTTTTTTTATAAATTCCTTTGCGGATGAACCCATTGAGCTGAGACCTTGATGACCCTGGCTGAACCAGGAAAGCCAGGTAGTACTACTATAATAAACGCTGAGGCCGCCCATCTTATTATTTGTGTATATCTGTTTGTCAGTGACTTACGGGGTCAAAAATAGGGTCAAAGAGGAAGTCGTAAGAAATTTCGGCTTCAAAGGGGATATCGTTTTCAAAATTCTGAAATGCCACCTCATGCTGGGCCCTGGGTCAAACACGGCTTGACATCGATAAAAACTGAATGTGAGTCCAAGCTTAGGCTTTTTCCTGTAGAATCATATGAAATATTCGTCGTTATGATTCAACCGAGTGCGAAAAATTTGAGTCTGAAAATGAAATTTCCAAAACTGCCCGGGAACTTTCTTTACAGTTTGTGCGTGGTTTCGGCTTAATTCGTTTGATAAGTAGAAAAGCTTCATCTTCGTTTTAAGCTAGTAAAAATCCTTTGATTTGACCAGTTTACAAGAAGTTCGTCAATTTTTCCCATTTTGTCAAAACACAAAAGGTTTGTACATATTTATAGCCCACTATCTAATTTGCTTTATATCAGAAACTAACAAGGGAACCGTGTCGAGTCGAAGTGGCCTTTCCAGATGAGACCCATACTGCTTTGAAGAGCATCAATCGGTGACTCCAAATCTGCTTTCCAAATCTGCCAAGCTCCTCTGGACGCTGAGTTATGCTCGTTTTTCAGGTCAAAAAATTGAACGCAAAACTGAAGCAAAATCACCCAGATTAGCTCAAATGGTCCAGTGTATCAGGGCTGTTTATGCAATGGATACATTTTATTAGGTTGTCTGCTAATTTCTGTTACACTTTTTTCTAAAATTTCTAGGAAATCCCAGAAGCTTTCTGAAAACCCTAATTCTGCAATACGCTTAGGACATAGCAGGATCTAACTACCAGCATGGTTAATGCCGCAAGTGCACTAATGACCAACAAGTTTACGGCAGTTTTGTAAAAGCAGACAAATTTTTCAGTTTTTGTCTGATCTTTTTCTCTGCACCTACTTGCGCTTTCCCTCTTCCAGAATTTTTTTAAAGCGTATTTTGGCATTGTCTCTTACATGGAGGCATTCCGGTGCCTCTAGCGTTTCAAAAACGAAGAATAAAAAATATCAAAAAAATTCAAAAACTCCTAGATTTTTCTTTTTATGTGCATCGTATAGAAATGAACACAGAAAACGTAAAAATGATTTTTTGAAATTTTTTAAAAACGTTTTCTTCGTAAAATTCTGATAATTGCAAAGATGGCGCACACTGAGATTTGAACCGCTCAGAAAAACGTGTGCACACATGTCCGCGTCATCCCCACATATTAGCTAAACGCTACAGACTATGCCCTACCTGATTACCACATTGTCCGGTCTATCGGTCATCACCTGAGAGAACACCAGCTCATTTAGAAAATTGGGAAGAAACGGATTTCCAGCCACAAAGTGGGTGTTTTGCGCACGGATCGCGGATGCAATGGTACCCTTGTATAGGCCTTTTGACCCTGCCCATACGCCGTGAACATGAGATCTTTCCAAAGCTTCTGAGATTTTTGAATTAAAATAAAAAGTGTAACAGGAATTATCCAACAGCCTAATATTTAAGATGCTAATACTCAACACTGCTTTATCTGAGCGCTGGAAAAATTGTAATAATCAATTCTACCTAAATTCTGCATTCATTTTTCGTTCCGAAGAACGGTCATAACTCAGCGTCCAGAGGCGCTTGGCAGATTTCGAAGGCAGATTCGGAATCATCGCTTAATACTCTTCAAAGCAGTATGGATCTCACCTGGAAAGGCCACTTCCACTCGACACGGTTGCCTTGTAAGAGCACCGTACCCAACAACAGAAAAATTATGAAATTAGTTGCAAAACTTATGTGACAACCTATTATCAGAGATCAAACATTCGATATTTCTTGTTTCGGACACTCCGTACATGAAGCAGTCACTCTGGTACCACGCTCTATTAAGGCTACATCGTAAATGTAGCATTGTCAATGGATATGACCGCACGGAAATTGTTGCACTGTTGACTACTGTACCAGTGACGACTGAAGTACAAACCTTGTGCATGTTGACTTTCTCAGACCCTTAGTTACCGCATAAAGATGACAAAAATATATCCCTTACATCAATGCCATAATCACATTGTCAAAGCAACTCATCGTTATAAGCCTATAAACTCTTAAAAATTGCATTTTACATACTCCCCGGGGAGGGATCGCAGCTTAGAACGAAGCTTCATATCCTGAATCTCCACGTATCTGAAATTCACTCTTTCTACCTATCCGTAATTATTCCCATTCTCTCTTTTATGAACATTATGAACAGTAGCAAGAAGCTGCAAAAGCCGCATTCTCATTTTTCATGATCTCCCGATGGCCCCAAGTGGCCGACCGCCTTTTCTTCAAAGCCATTTTTCTTCCTTGGGAATCACGAAAATCTTCCAAAGTTATACTGATTACTAATGCACCAGTAATCTAAAGATCTATCTGGAAGAGCGTTCGCTTCGGGACCGCCACGCGGTTTCCCGCTATTTGCACATTTTTGAATTGCGCTTACGATTCTCTATATATTAGATCTAACCCAACACAGCTAAGCATGTTGCCAAGTTGCTCATAAGAACAAATGAGTTTTTGGAATTTTACGACAACCCCAACTTTCGCCTGATGATTCATCGCAAAGTTCTCTGAACAGGGCCCGGCACAAGATAAGCAAATGCCAAGCTGGAAACCGTCCTGGATGGAAAACAAAGGAGCTATCGTATTATACGTTTATAATTACACTTTCTCGACAAGCTGCTACACGACTGACATGCAAAAACACGATATTGCTGGTGTGTTATCTTCAAAAGCCGAATTTTCTTTTATTGAGTAATAATTGAATATCTCGGTTACAGCGCACAAATAATAATATGACTATGAATTTAGAGTATAAACGGACATGAGCTAAGAGAAGCAAGCATGTGTAGAGTATAGTGAAGAAACTATGCGACTAAAAGTTGTGGCAAGCTTTTTTTCTGCAAATTTCCCATTACCTCAAAATGATAAAATGGCTCTTTTGCAACGCATGGACGAGATATAACATGAAATATGCTGTGTATACGCGCAGTAGAGCTAAGGAAAAAAGTATAAAAAGTTATAAAAAAAATTTGTGAATGAAAAGCGTGCTTAGCTTTTTTTCAAGTAAGGTGGGTAATTGCCCACCTAATGCCCACCTGAGGTAGGAAAAACTTACATTTCATATGAGTTGTTCAAAATTTTTACATAAATCAAATCTTAGCGTAAAGTTCAACGCGGCCACGAAGCCTTTGGACAAGATTTTTCCCTTGTCCAGTGTTCACATTTCATCGAACTCTCACCAAACAAATATGGAAATGACGTAAAAATGGTTTCACACTCCAAGTCCATAACAGTCAAGATGTTCATGTGTTTTGTTACGAGCGATTCTCGAATGAATTCTCTATTTTCTCGAATGTATCATCGACTCCACGATTCGTACAGAGGCAGAGCCGTGAATCAAATTGTGGCGGTTTTTTATGAGAATACGAAAAACCATGCTTTTGAAGGTTCAACGGGTTCATCTTTATAATCAGGGAAAGTCCGCAACCTGCTTCTATACGAACCAGGAGCCGATCATATATTGCAAGGAAAGATGAGAATGGCACCTATAATGAAAATGTAATGCACAGAAATCGTAACGCTAGAAGTTGAAGCAATTATCAGGAACAGTAATTTGTAGCCTCCAGGCGCCCGGCCTAGGTTTTTTGCCACACTATTAGCCTTGAACCAAACCTATGGGATGTACGAATCACCATATCTCGTGTTTCGGTTCTAAGATGTCTAGTTTGTTCCTCAATAGTTCCTCAACAGTTTTTCTATTCACTGTTCTGTATTAGCTCTTCTGTACTACTCTTATTCTCTGTATTTGTAAATCAGCTTCTTCTGTGGTTTGTCATATTACTGATAAACCATTATATTTTACCAGTTGTTCTGCTAAGTCAGTGGAACCTGCGGTCTAGACCGTCCTACCGCCACTAATTGCACAACATAGTAGCAGTCGACGACGACAATTTTTCAGCAAAAAACTTGCTCTGCAGAATTCTCCAACCGCAAGCAGTGTTAAGAGGAGTAAATGTCTGACCTATCAACACCCACACAAGCAGGAATACACAAACTTAAAAAAATTGCAAAAGGTACCAAATAGCAGGGAATTTTCAAAATGTAACTTTGATCTTGATATTTCATTGTACGTAGACATATTCTTTTTGCATTGTTTTACTGACTTGAAAACGACTGCTTGATCAGACAAAATTGTATTTTGTCGTTGCAACTATTGTGATTATGATACAGTTAATAGCTGATCTCCTCAAAAATTTGAATAGACAACATCGTGCGGACTCAATGCTATCATTACAGGGTTACCTTCACCATGTGAGTCTCCAAAAGGTTATCTCCAAAGAGATTGTATATAAGAGTTCAAAAACGCCTTTTCGTGTAATTGTTTGTGATAAAACTTTTAACATTTCTTCTGTAACCTCTTAGCTTTACAGTGGGGAACACGATGCTGAAAAGTTTATGAACTTGGTACTGTGGAATGTGCTTTTGAGTTTTGGCGGGATCAAGTGAGAAATTCTAAAAATCTATGATGGCAAAGACGAAGTCGTTTCAGTGATGTCCATTTGCCATTCTCTTGCTGAGCCCTGCTCTCAAATGCAAGTTTTCAGAGTTCTCAGTATTTTGCCGGAAAGTGCATCATATTCTAAAATGATGTTTTGATCTGAGAAGCGCAGAAGAGTTCCCTCCTACTATGTCATTCTTGCACCACGCTTACCTTTCGGAGAGGAAAATCAAAAAACAGAGCAATTGCTCTCAGCGAGATTTTCGGAGTCGGAACACACATTTACCTGCCATATGTTGAGTTCTCCGAATATGAATTGATTGCAATCATCTATAGTTCGCTTTGTAACACGAACCAGCATGCATGGTAGACATAAAAAGGGACATTATCGCTGCTTGTCACAAGGCTATAAAGAATGCCATTTCACGAAAAGCAAAGGAAATTTTTATTTTGAATATGTAATTTTATTTCAAATGTAAAAGCTTCACAGCCTGTGAAGATAAGCATTTTGATTTCTACAAACATGAATCTACTCTTGATCTTCCTGCTGTTCCCATTTCTGGCAAGAAGCGCAAGCGTTCCTCACACCCATCCCAGTTTGATCAAGTGTGACCCGCGCCAGTGCCAGCAATTATGTGATAAGAAGGTAAGGAATCATTACTACGCTTAGTAAATTCGATCAGCAGTACCATGTAGGCAGCGAAATCAGAAAGTACGATACTAGAAAACAGTTGTGATTTCAAAGCTTTTCGGGTTGCCGCGGCCAGCAAAGAGTGGAACCAAGAGAAATATCATTGCTTTCTTATTCTCTCAAGACGTAACTCTAATATTCCTGAAAAAAGAATTCTGGCAGCACCGCGTTAGATTTCTACACAGCAAAGTTGTTACAAACTTACGGATAGTTCTCTTCACCAAAAGCTACCGCCTTGCACAGTTTTATGACACATGTAGCAACCCTTGATGCCAATCCGTTTGGTCCACCAGTGCAAAAAAGTGGAGCTACTTTACTTTGCCATAAAAGTAGTACCTTCAATAAGCACAATGCTAGCCTACAGCAAATATGCCTACACTCCCAGCTTTTATGATTTTCTCTCCTCACGCATTTTGAGCGTCCTCCGCCTTGTCATACTGCCGCCTCCCTATTTTCGCCTTTCTCCTGGAGTGAGGCAGGAAAAAAAATTTGCTCTGCTTTGTTTTAGCACCATGAGCAACATGCTAAACTTCCTAACGCCGCATATGCAAAACGTGTCATAAGTAACTTGTCCTTGCAAATGTCAAAAATAGTTACTTCATGTGATATTTCAAAAAACGGACGTTACAAAGGAGTATGTTATTTCCTCGAGAAAGAAGGCTCGAGATACGCGTACTGCCGATGCAACGAAAAATCTTGAATATGTGTGCTTCAAGGCACACCTTACATCAAAGTTTCCTAATTTGTGCACCAATATCTCTTACTGCACAAGAAACAGTAAATTTAAGACGAGAGTTGTTTTGACAGAATATTTTTATTCTGACACATTTTTCCGCAGCACTGAAACAGAAACAATTTGAAGTGAAGCTTCGGCTCTTGAGTGCAAATTTTGGGGTAAGTTTTACTGATACGATAATCATGAATTTGCGCAAAAAACCACATCTGCAAGGATGACAGAACTACGCAGCTGTTTTGAAAATAAGCAAGTATGTCAAGGACAAACTAATCTCTTCAATCGCTGCCATAATGTATGAATATAAGAAAAGTACCGAGAAAGGTTGATTACAGTTTGAACAAAATTAAAAACAAAAGGGCATTCTGTGATTACCAAAAAACAGCAGCTTTTTACCTTAACCGCCTACAACTTACTACACTAAATTACAGCCAAAAAATCACGTAGTGCGTTACATTTGTTAAATGCGGCCGTCCTCGAGTACTAGTGCAGTGATACAATGCACACCATCTTAACATAATCGCTAATAGCATTTTAAATTCAGGCAGGCGGTACAGTCCTTAAGAAGTATAGCATCCCTTCAATTTGCATGCATCAAATACGTGTGAAATCGGCAATTTTTGTGGCCGATATCGGCGATCGTCAGCCGCCGATACTAACGACGGGCGATCGCCATTCACCAATCGCCAATGTGACGGCTCCACGTGCGATGCATATCATATCGATTGGACATGTGGTAGCTTATTAGCGATCAATACTTATGAAAGACACATTCGCTAACACTGCCAACTGGTGATCGTCAACGTAGCGACTTGCGATCGCCAGTCGTAGCTATCTGGACAAGTAAAGCGGTGCCAGCATTCAATAGCTATCTAAAGTGCAGTCGCCAACTTCAGCGAATGGCGATCGCCGATATCGACGACGACCGATAGCCGATCGTAGCAATTGGTGATCGCTCGTAGCGGTGCTATGCTCCTCAAGAAGTTTAGCGCATGCTCACATAACGCCATAAAAGGCACCAAGTCATTCGTAATCAACGCGCACTCATTTCGGTTGTTCATGCTTGGGCTTCTTGCAAAAATCAGGAATGCCTCGAGAGTTTTACAGCAGTACCGCACTCGTATGCCAGTATGGCTACTAGCTTCGGAGCCCTTACCACGATAAAACTCAACTTTTATCTACCGAGCGGTGTGGTTAGACTTCCCCGTCCTTTGTTGGGCGTTTTTTCATTCTTACTATAGTGGTCCCTCCCTGCAATTTGAGTGGTGCTGCACTCAGACATTTGATTTCATATACCACCGGCCTTACCGCGGTTATTCGCAACATGCTCGAGACACAGGAACGAAAGTATGCACAAGAGAAGAACAAGAAGAAGAAAAGGAATTTCAAGGAAGAGTGCTGGAAAATGTTCGAATGAGTGTTTGGGCACCAAGAAGAGCACAGTAGACCATCTATTTTCAGTTCGTGTTCCCTCTTCTTTGAACCTCGGCATTCAGTTGACTTTGTGATTTTGATTTTGTGCCAGAAAGGTTTTTATGGTGGACCTTTGTTGCCTAAGGTTTCGACAAGTGTCTTCTTCGGAGGTCTAAAAGGGATTGCAGTTTTGTACTCGTCAGTCTATATTGTTTTCCAGTACGTTGTACCTAGAGGTCTAAACGCCGCAAGTTAGAAAGGCGTTTGTTCGTATACACTGACGAATACAAAACTGCAATCCCTTTCAGGCCTCCGAAGAAGACGATACTTGTCGAAACGTTAGGCAATAAAGGTCCACCATAAAAACCTCTCTGGCATAAAATCAAAATCACAAAGTCATCTATTTTCAATTGATCAGCACCAACAGCAAATAAATTTTCCCTTCCTTTCGTTTCTGAACGACTAGTGCGACGATTCATGCAGCACTAGTTGCTAGTTTTCAGATAAGAAATTATAGAGACAGCTGGCAGGAAAAGCAGACCTGCATAAAATGGACCCATGTGAAGATGAAGAAAACTCGCGAATGCGGCACCGACGAGCACCAAGAAAATTGTTCACCAGGGAGGGGTGGGAAATTATGTCAATTTCTGTGCTGTGACCTGCTCGCTGCTCAAAGAGATCTAATTATCTAACAATAAAGTATGCGGATAAAAGCTATGGCAAACTCACAGCTGGAAGCGACCTCTGCGCATAATAACTCAGCTTTTCGCACACAAACGTAAACTACTTATCGAAAGTTATGTAACACTACCAAAACTGTTCCATATCTTCCTCCCCGATCATATATCCCGTAAAACCTTTAATGGGTGCGCAACCATGCTCACAGCGCTTGCCTCAACGCCCTATGAACAACTAACGCACATACCCAGCTCCTCCCCACCTCGTCAAATTACACTACGGGAGATATCTCCATGCCTTAATTGCGTACATTCCTGTTCGTTCCCACTTCTATATGCCTATACCTTGCCCTCAATATAAATTGGAATGTATTCATGATCAGCATGCTCATTCAACCTCCTGTATCAGCTCCCAGCCCCGTGGCTCAAACCTTGCAAAGAACCACAAAGAACGACAAATCGATTGACCGACAATGAAGTATAGCCTGTCACAGCCCTCTCCCGAAGTGTATGTGTGAAATTTTGCCCGGATAGTTTCAGAAATGGAATTTTCTATTTGGGACATACTACAGACATAAGTGTGTACGGACCAGACATTCAGTTTTAGAAAATTTTAGTTTGATGTGAACGTTTGTAATTAATAACTGGCTTGAGTTTGATGTTAGAATTGAAAAGAAGAAAGCTGGCCTGGATTGACAGTTGAGTTGAACAGCAGAAAATATCCGCAACCATTTCGCTCCTTTATCAGACGTAGCGTGATCTCCAATTATCAGTGATCTCCAATTATCAGTGGAAAAGACCCGCGATGGTTCTGGCTTTAAGTTGCTTGCATCTTCTCCTTGGTCTCTCTGTACCGTTGTAAATCATACCAGTGAACACTTTACTGTTTTGGATCAACGAATGCCAGTTAGCAACGCAATACAATAAAGCTCAAACATCTGATTGAAAGACTTTATCAAATACTTCTCGCAAAAGTATATTTTCACAGAGGCAAGTGCAGTATCAGTATTATTACTCCATTCGCATATATAGTAATCTGAGATATATTTGTATATGTATAGACTAGTTCTGGAGACTAGACACCACACACGCACAAATTCAATACATCAATCATACTCACAAGCACATAATAGATATGATGAAGTCAGAACGATCGCCAAATGGATGGAGATACGATGCGTACACAATTAAGGCTTTACAACCATCTTTTCGTGCACGTCGAGATTTCCGACCACCTGCAAATTTAGAAAATTCACTACAGTAGAAACAACACCATCCTTTGATGATAGAGGGAATTCGTTCAAAGCAGCCGTATGGGAGGGTACTATATGTATGCCGAAGGGAAAGTCTCGCGCGACTTTTGCAACGAATACGCACCTCGTGCATATATAAGAGGTGCGCACTAGTGCTAAAAGCGCTTCCACTCTTAGCGGCAGGTAGTTGCCTATCCAGCGTCAACCATATTTCGCTTGACCTTGGACGTCGCTGATCATGCAAGATCACCTCCAGGATAAGCGTTTTTCTTCAATGTTTCTCATAGATTCTGTTTTTTTTTCGTCTAGACTTCTTTGAATATGTAGCAAGACGGCCAACGATTATGTTAATGTGTGCGTTCACACTTATTGGGGCAGAGTCCCGGCAAAAAGTCGATTTTGAGATTTCGTGCTTAGCCGCGCCTATACGCTATGCTGAATCCGAAAATCCAAAGCGAAAACTGCGAAAACGGCGAAAAAGGCTCTAATACGCCCAGTGTGATCATGCTTCCAACTTTCGAAGCGATCTTCCCGATTCCACTACGCCCTGACATCGCCACCGGCCAAGTGCGAACGCGTGACGTCGGAACCGAGAAGAGCGCTCCGGCTGCGAACGTGCATTCACAGAGGGGAAGATCCCGCCAATCTGTTAATTTCCCTCCTGCGCTAGAGCTCTTTTTCGCGCTTAGTGTGAACTGATTCAGCCCAGCGAATAGGCCTGGGGAGTATGAATCAAAATCGACTTTTTGCCCGGACACTGCCTTTGAGCACGAAATGACTGTATGCTTCATTTCTAATAAAATTTTGAGTCAATCCAATCTTCTCCAGACATCATTTCTAACAAAATTGCCTATTTCTCGCCACTCAAGCACAAGATGGTGCTATATAGTATAACAAATTTGAACCGTCACTGTGCATTCGCAGCTAAATACCTACTATACAAAAATACTGATATCCCACTTCCATACTCACGTCCAACATGATGTCTCTTTAAAACCGGTTCGGATATCAAAAGGTGGGCGCTATTCCACATTAGTTGACCCAAAAAATGAAAATCGTGAATTTCGCTGAAACTTCTGAAGAAGTTATGAGCTGGAAAACGATTTTTTACCTGCTTCTTTAGGAGCCTGATCTCGGCGATGTTTCAATGGATCGGTACAGCTAAGACATGTTCTGATAGGGCAAACCTCACCCTACAAAACCTATGAAGTCGCAACATTACACACCTTCAAAGTCCGAATTTATAAGAGTTTAAATTTCAGTTGTCATTAAACAACCTAAAATTGAGCAGATTTTTAAAGTTTTTCAAAATTCTCGTTCTCGGCTTCCACTCCTCAAATCAAACTGATTCTTTCACTGTCTGGTAGAACAACACTTACCCTTCAAAACCTACGAAGTCGCAACTGCGGAGGTCTTCAGCCAGCAGATTTGTAACAGTGGAATGATTTTTCACGATTTTTTATTATTTTATCATTCGAAATTCTGGTTCTCGGCGGTTACTGCCTAGATCGACCTACTACATAAATATATGCTCTTAATACTTTCTTTTACATTCCTTTTGCTTATTTTCCTTCTTTTAAGCTTTAGCAAGAAAACTTTCAAATTGAAAAGTGAAGGTGGTCACCCTGTACCAGCTCAAAAGTGAAGGTAGGCGGAGAATCGGCTCCGACTATCGCACCTCCGCGTCCGAGATACATGTAAGAAGACGTCTCCATGATAGGGATGCCTTCCAATTCCATTTCTGCATTTTCGCAAAGAGCGTTCTTCATGAACTAAGTCTTCTTCCGATTTATAGTCCGATCTTCTTCCCTACTTCGTTTAGTTCCTTCAGCATCGCCTCTGCTTCAGTGATACTGCACGAGAAAAGGACGATGTCATCCGCAAAACGAAGGTTGGATAGGAATCTCCCATCAACTCGTATGCCTCTCTCTTCCCAGTCTAGTGACTTCATCACCCAATGCAAGGCCGCGGTGAAGCTTCGGCGAAATAGTGTCGCCTTGTCGGACCCTCTTCCCAATTGGAATGGTTAAAGGGCGATGAAAGAGCTGCATCGTTGTTGTACAGTCCTTGTAGCAGTCGGTTAGTGTCCTCACATAAGCTGGTTCCACTCCTTGATCGACTAGCGCAGACAGGATGGCGTTGGTTTCGACGCTGTCAAAGGCTTTCTCGTAGTCGACGAAGGTTAGGACGAGAGGCAGTCGGTACTCAAGGCAGATTCTATGACCCTCGAAACCGTCTGGATGTTGTCCATGCAGCTGAATCCTTTGCGAAATCCAGCTAGTTTTTGGGGTTGGGCTTCATCCAGTGCCCTAGATATGCGTGCGAGGATAATCTTCGTGAAGAGCTTATACAGCACACTCAGCAGGCATATTGGACGACAATTTCGAAGATCTTCCCGTTCACCCTTCTTGAAAAAAAAGGACGGTTCTTGACGTTCTCCACTGGTCGGGAATCTTCTCCTTCTGAAGGTAAAATGTCAAATGCGACGCTAGAATCTCGTGTAGACGGTGTCCTCCGGCTCGCAGAAGTTCCTGGAGCCGTGGATGTCTTCATGGTCTGTATCGCGATACGCACTTTAACAGGTAGAATTCCTGGTGGTACTTCTCCAGTGGGAACAACGGGCATTTGCACGGGTGTTGATGAGCGGAAGAGGTTGGTGTAAAAGTTCTTCGCGATAGATTCCATCTTGTATCGGGAAGAAGTCAGTCCCGTCTTCGTTCAGTAGTGCAGCCAGCGGTACGTGATATTCACAGAGTCCCTTCGGCATTTCTTAAGACTTCGTCTTCCTTCGGCTGCTTCCAGTATCTTAGCTTGCCTGTACTTCCTGAGATCCTCCTGCAAAGCTGTTCTGCAACTGGCGTTGGCTATCAGTCGCTCGAGATGAGTTGCATTCGGATCCTACCTCAAAAATCTTCTTTTTTCAAGCAATTCCTTGGTGGTCCTCGATATACGCAAGTTCTTCTCAGAAGTCACTAAGGCACATTCTCCGCAAGCTCGCAATCCTCAGAAGCCGGTCGTAGTCGTACGTTGGGTCCTCCTCGATGGGCCAGTCACATCTTGATATGAGCTCCTCCAGCCTGTTACCGTCATAAACGACTTCCTTTCTTCTCGCGGCACTGTGACAGACCTTCTTTTCCAGCCTTCGACTGAATCGCATCTTCGCTCGAAGGAGGTGGTGATCGGAGCCACTGCAGAAGGATCGAACTACTAAAACATCGAGCAAGCTCCACCTTCGGTTGGTGAGAATGTGGTCGATCTCCGCGTGAGTCGTTCCGTTGGGCGATTCCCAAGTCCACTGGCGATGTTCCTTCTTCACGAAGATGGAACTTCCATGAAAAAGTCGTGCGGCGGAGAGAAGCCCAGCGAGACGGTTGCCGTTTTCGTTCCGGAGCCCATATCCAAACTTCCCGATCCTATACTCCTTTTCTAATGGCATCCCGATCTTCGCATTGAAGTCGTCCACAACATACTTGTAGAAGGACTTTTCGTTGCGGACGTCTTCGTAGAAAGCATCGTCCTCCACGTCTTCGTAGAAAGCATCCAGTTCTGAGTCGTCAGCTGCTGATGTTGGAGAGTAGCAGTTGATGATGCTAATGGTTTTCTGACGTGGAGGGCGTAGTCGTAGGATGGGTAGTCGGGGTGATAGGATCTCAATCGACAAGATGGACGATAGATGGGTGGATGACAAAGCCGATGCCTCCCACGTTTCGTGATGAAACCTTTTCACCACGAATAATGAACGTTCCATCATTCATCTGTCGCACGTCCTTCTTCCTGGACTTCGTTTCCTGCAGAGCGATGATGTGGTACTTGATGTGCTCTGCAGCGTCGAGAAGAGCGTGGAGGTCGGCGTTTGTGGACACTGTCCTGGCGTTGTAGGTGCAGAGCATGAGGCAGTCTCTGTGGCGTATCGTCCGGGCAGACGTGTCGTTTTTGTCCAATCCAAAAGGCGTCCTGAGGACCCTGACATCAGCCTTGCTACCACCCGGCGCCGTAGGCGGAATGCGATGTGCAGGGTTACTTTCTATTCTTCTAACTGGTAGAGTAATGAAATTTTTCCCTTACAAGAGGTGGCTTACTAGGCCTACTCTTGATTTCCACGGGGCGATCGCTGACCCCGGGCTTGGAGCGGGAGGGACCGCCTAGCGACCAGAAGAGGCCAGACGGCGGTGGATCTGGCCTGGCCGGCTCTTAGCTAGGTATCCGGCCGAAACCGGAAACGTCGAACTCCTTCACAGCTTGGGAGGCCCTACCAGAGTATACACTCGGCTGTGCATCGCAGTTCGACACCCATGTCACTCCCACGCCACGATGAGGCGGCCGACAACTGTGGGGTGCTTTGCTTGAGCACAGGCAAAAGCCACATCAGGCTGTGCAGCGCGCGGCGGCGGTCGTGTGTACAAAGCTTCACGATCGTCCGAATCGCCATACACCCGTTACAGGCCTATGTTTTACACCCGTTACCGTGTAGATACCTTTACCCGGGAAAACACGCTACCAATGCTACCGCTACCAATACCTACTACTATCGCACCGGTCAAAACCAATGTGATATTTGGTATCAGCGGGTCAAGTAACCACTCTGGGCCAAGTTTCGGGCAAATCCGTGATCTTGACCCTGTATCGTAGTCCTACCGTAACTCCACCGGATGACGCTGTCGCACGAAATAAACATAATATTCGTGTTCAGCATGCCTAATAACCCCTCTTAACGGAGTTTAGGGCAAATCCGTGATTGTGAGCCCCTACGTAATCCTGCCTACCTCCATCGGATGGCGCTGTCGCACGAGATAAACATCATATTCGTGTTCAGCATACCAAATAATTCCCCCTATACGAAGTTTTAGCGAAATTCACGATTTTTAATTTTTGGGTCACTAATATGGAATAATACCCAAAGGTGTTTGATCGAATGTGCAGGGTTGTTCCTACTTTCTATTACGCAAATTTCCATGCAAAGTGCAGTCAACCTTTACGGTCTGTCAGCCAGTCACTATCGAGGGCCACAAAATATACTCTCCTTTTCGCAATTCAGCGAGCAAACAGGTAAGGAACATGCTGCAAAGCGACAGGCTAACGGTTGAGTAGAAAAATACCAACTTTGTCAAGACGCTTAACCTTGTTTGGCTCATTCTGCATGTCGCTACACTTGCAGTAAAGAATGACCTTTCGTTTACCTCGATTAGTTCTCAGATGATGAGATTCTTCAACCAGAGGCACGTGAAATATTGTCCCAAACCACATATTTAACAAAATTAGCATATTTCTCATTTGTTGGCCACGTTCGATGGTCCTCAGGGAGCACATCTGTTTATGATAAACACTAGCACGTTAAATTCTGCGTCTTTTTGTGGAGTACCCGAGATTATTGAAAGCAGCGTCCAGGCGAAGCTGGACATATGGAGATCTCACGTAGTAGTAATTTTGAGGTCCTTACTAAGCCACTAACACACCGGCAGCTCAGGAAGTGCTCTAACGGCTGAGATATACCCTCGAACTGGATCCCAGATCGTATTTCGCATGGATTCATGCAACCCATCAGTTTCGTGCGAGACCCCCGCGTTGCGCCATGAATCCATGCGAATACGATTGTGGATTCCAGTTTCGAGGAAAATATCTCAGCCGCTAGAGCACTACCTGAGCTGCCGGTTGGGCAGTGCCTTAGCTAGGGTCCCAAAGCTATTTTCTACGTAGAACCCCCACAGGTCCAGATTTGCCTGGAGGCTGCCTTTGAATACCTCAATAGGCTGAGTTGCGGCAGATGGCCGATCAGGTTTAACCTAGTCTTTCACTATAAATGAGTGGTCATTAGTCATCTCGCTCTCGCATCAAAAAGCTCTTCGGCGTACCCAAATGTAACATTTGATTCAACTGGCATGGCACCATTAGGGCGGGGTTTTGTGATCTAGTTGAGGCCGCTCGCGCCCGCGACGCGCCTGCGTCTCTCTCGCGCGAGTGCTCTCTGATCATTACCTAGCCTTAATTAGGTCACGAAGCCCCGCCTTTGCCGATGCCAAGCCAGTTGAATCAAATGGTAGAGTGTTTGGCTGAATGCTACTAGCTGGATTAATGATCAAACCTAAGTCTTGGCACTTTGCTCACTCTACTGCAGAGGCGTTGTCGAATGGATTGCAGATCGTATCATCCATTTCAGGCTCTGAAGAAGGCAATCTGCCGAAACGTTAGCCAATAAAGTATTCAACAATCTCAAATACGGCTCACAAAAAGACAGAAGATAATACGAATGCCGAGGTCTATCGAGTAGCACATTCCATCTACTAGCATGTTAGTCGCCTACAGTCGTCAAAAGTCCGTCAGGTCTAAGGCCTAAGGCATACTTCACGCGATTTGACCAGATCGCGACGTCCACTCGACTTGGCGTTTTGCCAATTTTTTATAGAGTCGTCGTAGGCGGTTTCAAATGCATAGGCTTGTAGCTTTTGTTAGTTTTTGCTAAAGGATTAAGGTCTTGTTTAAACAAAGGCCGGTAACGAGCAATTACGAAGTCGCTTCTTGCCAAATCACCCAGCGACGGAAATCGCGTAGAGTAAGCCTTAGGCCTAAGGCATACTTCAAGCGATTCCAGTCGCTCAATTTGGCAGGCGCAACGACTCTTCATAATTGGTGTAAACGCCCGTAGCCCGGTCCGACTTGATGAATTGCGATAAAGTACACAAGCTGCGCGCTTATGTGTTCGAGACCCCCGAGGTCAATCCGTAAACATCTGGCAACGTGCAAAATTGCATGGATGTGGCGATTTGACGGAATCGCAGAAGGATGCCTTAGGCCTAAGATATAAGATTCATATCATCTATTCTGTGACTAGGAGACGCGAGCCCGCATTGCGGACATTGTATTAACAAATTTGAGTTTGTTATGTCTTGTTTCCAAAGAGTGAATAAACCTGGATGAGATAAATAACAAGTATAAACCTGCCAAGTACACGATTAGGCTTGTTTAGACAATGTGTGCAATGCGGTCTCGCGTCCTCTAGTCATAGAATAAATGATAATCAAGATTCTCGTTTCTTTTTTTTTGCGATATGACCACTAACAAGCAGTCATCGAGACTTCCTAGCAAGGTTTGTACAACGGAAGCATCCAATCTATATTTGAACTATTGCCAGAAACGACAAAATCATTCCAGTTCCAAGTTGGTTTCTTCTGCTGAGAAGCTAACAAGCTAATCGCTGCAACTGATTGTTGTTTAGAAACAAGCTCAATATCGTCGGCGTAGACGCCAATATGTTCTCTTGGTTTCTCTAACTAAATACTTTATGAATGGTTTTATTGTGCACCCTTGTTTTTACCAATTTTCTTAAACATAAGACTCTTTGAGAAACAAAGCACTCGGTTGGGAGCAAAAAATGCGGAAAGCTTGAAAAATTACATCTTTGGATATATTAAAGGCACCGTCCACCCAGGTTCTCGACTTCCATGTTTTTGTCGATTCCAGGTCTTCTGAAGGCCCTAATTTCGAATATGGAATCGAAAATCCGCTAAACACCCAAAACCTGTTTCGAGAACTCTCTGCAGCAAGCGCAGCGAGATAAAGCATGCAAGTGGGCGCGGCGACCATGGTCGCCCCTACTTTGCTACTTCCGGAGCGGATTTCTCGCTCCAGAAGCAGTCTTTTGCGGTGCAGCTTGGAGGTTTGCCTAGTGTGGGCGCCCACACTAGTATGCCATCATAATCTCGCCAACCTCCATTTTGGGTGGACGGTGCCTTCAAGGGAGAAGCAAAAACGTCTACGTATCATCGAATCATTGAGCGCATGGAGTGCTCAAACATTGCGGACCACGCGCGGCACGACTGCAATGTTGCGATGGCACGACCTGTACAATGGCGATTTGTACTGGGGCAAGCGTTTTACCTGGCGGCGCATGCTCTGCAGGGAGGCTCCGGGTCAGGAGTCACACCGCGCGCGGCGGCCTCTCCCCGCGCCCAAATTTTGTGCCTCACAAAAACTCTCCGGTACTAAAGTGGCACGGCGCCACGGAAGCGTTGGGGGGGGGGGGGGTGCGGCAGATACATGACTCGATGCCATAAGTAACATTGCGACAGGAGTACTGACGGGAGCTCAGGCCTGTACTTGACGTTGGTGCGGCGTCGCTTCGCGAAAAAATCATGACTCCTGGCCCGTACTCCCCCTCCCCTCCTCAGGGATTGCAATCCGTGCAGTCAACAAATCACGACCATCAAGTCCCTGGCTATGCCATCCAAAATGATCTAAAAAAACTTATGACTTGACAGTTAGTCTAAATTTCTTTAGGTCGTCAAACTATTGCTTGATGAGAGCGTAAAAGACGACAAAAATAGATGTTCCAGTAGGATACTATACCATCGATACCATCGATTGAACACTAGCGTAATGATGTTTAGCGTTCTTTTCTTTTCGACAGAAAATTTTGCTATGGTATAGATTACAATTTTAAACGTTTACATTCCAAATTGATTTTGATTAACTTTATTAGGCCTGAACCTTGATAAATTAGAAATCCAGAACAGGAAATCTCTCGTACTCATTCACAAAATATCTATTTTCGAAACTCCTACTCAAAAAATGCCTTCTCGAGAGTAGAAACCGCTGTCGGGCGGAGGCGTTGAGCGATTAAGTCGGGAATCAGGAACACAGCATAAAAGCAGCTTTGCATAATCATTGCTCAATTTGAAATTCTAGATTACAAGTTTGATTGAATCAAGCATCTCCAAAAATATAGACAGCTTACCCAAGCTCAATAAAAAAAACCAGTAAACATTTCAAAAAATAAACGTGCTTTCTGTCGCTCCACCCTCTCCCCCCCCCCCCTCCTCCGTCCTCCGCCGCCTTCGCCCTAGGGCTGAAACGGACTGTACATGCGCCTTCGTTCACTGGTCCTCTTCATATCATCACTTAGCATGTCAGATGAAAGCTACACACAAAGCTTGATGAATGCTGAGAACTTCAAATGCCTGTATATCATAAAAATGAGATGGAAGCCAACTTACCCTCTTTATCGACTGCCCAACCACAACGATGTGATATGTTATTTATTCAGAACATACGGCGACACATGCTACTAACAACTCAATGTGACTCTCAAGCTATGTGATAACTAGAAGGAAGAAAGCAAGGCTAAAGCAGAATTGACTAGTGGTTATACAACACGTAGAACACAAGCACGAGCTGGTTAGTGTTGGGACACAAATTACACAAAAACAGCATGCGAAACATTATTTCCTCAGGCTGAATTTGGTTCGATGTTGCATGCGATAGACGAGACTTCAAGATGGGTGATATGCACGCGCAAAGTCTATTTACACCTGGATAGCATGATTCTACGTAAAGAGGTGCAACTATCAATCAACATCACTATTACGACTACAATGACAATCTCCTCAACGATGTTCCAGACGCTCTAAACGGCTAAGGTCTTAGACACCCCCCACAAAAATAACCACGTGTGCAAATGCATCGAAATTCATGACCTTCGCCCAGCCACCACAAAGACAAAAAGATGACCCAGACTAACAGATTTTTTTACTAAACAAAAATATGAGATAGTGAAAGCAGAACGTTGCTGTCTGTCTTTTTTTTTGTACGAGCCATTGTGATATCTCAAAAGCATCGAAGAAGAGAAACAGAAATCGGATAGTCGGGTGGAATGGAACTGACGTTCAGAGAAAAGCATATAGGTCAGATATAGCGTGGCAAAAAAGAATTGGGAAGCGTGGGTGAGAGACATTACCCACAAAGCTAGCATTGTCACAACGAATGGCATACATACGAGGCGTAGGCCGAGCCCACATTGTATACACTAGCAAAAAAGAGCGTGGGTTAATCGTCTCTCAGATGTTCTCCAGTACCATCTTCTTGTGCACTTCTGTATGTTCCACAACCTAAACGGTGGACTATGCTGGTAATTTACTACGGCAAATTTTAGGATTTTGGTTGCCTGGTGCCATTCGATGATCTTGTTGAATATCAACTGTAAGCAACAAAGTATAACACAGAGTTTACTCCGAATGAGATCGCTAAGCACAATCTGCGCGATGAGGCGCACACTAACAATCTGCATCCTCACGTGTTCCATGAGCTCAAGCCGCCCCTTATAACAGCAAAAAAGGCAGAAAAAACTGTAGGGTCCGACCCACTCTACTCCCTCCTCTTTCCTGGCATAAATGGAATAGAGTTACTCATATTCCTCTGCTAATGCTAGTCTAGACAGTGTACATCTATTTGGATTTTTCGCTTGAGTGCGCTTGCGGCGCCGAGAAAATGCGGTGAAATTAGCGCGTGAACAAAGAGCTACACTGCAATGCCGGCCACTTGCAAACATAAAATAATGGCGTTACTGGTGTGGCTACTTGTTTGCAAAAATTTGATCCAATTTCTCGGCATTGCAAGCATCTTATATTGAGCGAAAAACCTACTAGACGGTCCACTGCACAATCTGGGAGACGGTCAAGAGGAGCGATTTTCCAGGATCACTAATTTGTTCAGCGTTAAGATTCTTAATAGTACTAAACAAAATGTCCTACTCTACCAAGAATATGAAGTTACCACTTGCTAGTTTGACGGCGTACGGTGAAAACTTCATTGAAATATATTCACAAAACGCCACTGATTGCATTTACGGACTTTTGACCCCCCCCCCCAACACTCATGCTTTGAAACTATTTCAGTATAATGAAATCGAGCAACCCGTGGGACGATCACGCATATCTTGTTGGAAACTTGAATTGTTCCTGAAACATCAAAAAAAAAATGTTATAAATGTGCTTGGTGTCCATCTGACAGTGGAAATCGCGCCTCTTGACAACCGCGCAGAATACCAAGTACAAATGCCAATTAGAGATTGAGTACTCTTCTAAATAACGTTTTTCGTCGAGATTTCTACAACATCAAAAGACACCAGTTATGAAAACTATCGAAAGGCGTTATCAGCCCAGAAATATGTCGCGCGTTTGTGCGCTGCCTCATTCCGCAGATTCTGGTAGCTGATTCTATCTGGCAGAGACTACGTACACATTCCAGCACTTCACTTATTCTGGTTTATGTGCTAACAGCAGTACGAAGACTGTGAATCCAATTCGTGCAACACCACTGACCTTGCTTAAAGGCAGCGCCCGGGCAAAACTTCGAATGTATTCTTTGCTTACCTGGGCTTAATTCTCCCGCCAATTCTGAAAATGAGCTTGGAGGACACGAAAACGCTTTGAATTTTGTCTCCTGCCGCCAACGTTAAGACGCAGAGTCTGTGTGGCACCCTTCGTCTTGACTGTGTGCGGTATGCGCACTCTGGCTTATCGAACTAACTTGTCGCTTCAAAAGTGGCGACCGGTCGCCAGGACGTTCCGGTCACCACTTCTACAGCGGATTTCTCGCTTCAGAAGCAAATTAGTGCATTGTCAGCTGGATAAGAGCCTTATCAGGACGGGCGCCTCTGTACTCTACATTTTCGTATCTGCCCGGACGCTGCCTTTAACCACATTGTTCTACTTACAGCCTAATCAACACTTGGTTGAAAAATGAGTTTGTTTTGGAAGTAACTTGCAAAAACCAGTGAAAGGTAGAGCAGGTGTAAAGTGAAGGAAAGAAAGTAAACTTGACTTTGATGACAAGCTTAGCATCAGCTTTCTGTTCAAAGCACAACTTCACATAACATCTTAATCTCCATCCTGGCCTTCAAGAGTTATCGTCTACTAAATTTAGCAGTGTCACTCAATCAAGAAAGAAGTATTTCATCTCGCCATCCTCTACGCAAATGAAGATTGGTATAGTTCACTTATTCGTGACGACGGATTCTGTGGACTTTGCCCCCCCCCCCCAGGAGCATAAAACGCTCATACACGAAGGCACTGCATCAACGTTCACTCAGGTCTAAATATCATCATACGTAGGCAAAATAACCAGTCGATAAGAGATGAAAACAAAGAAAATGCGATTTCCGGTAATTGACGTGCGTGTCGCGCGGTCGTACCTTCGTCACGATTTTTCAAATGCCCTACACTTGGTTTGATCAGATAGCACGAGCAAATACTGTTTACGTTAAGGTAAGCAAAGCCGGGATAACGGCATTATTCCGAATAAGCGGATCTAGCGCACAAGAGAAACCGGAGCAAACTTCAAGTGGTTTCCTTTTGTACGCAAACATCATAGATGAACATTTCGTGCGATTTTGATAGCTTTCGGATGGTAACTAATAAACTCACATCACAAAATTCCTGGAATGATATTCTTCCGTCACCATCTTTGTCGTGAAAGAGTATCGTCTTATCGACAATTTGCTGTAGTTGTGAATCCTTCAGATTATTACCGACCATCATTTTCAACACCTCAAATGAGATTCACCAAGCTCTTCTCTTTCAAACCCATACAAGAAGCTGAAATTACCTGGAATAATTCCCCGTTCGATATGTAGCCATCCCGATCTATGTCGTAGATACGGAATGCAACTAAATGGATTTATGGGAGATCAGTCCTCAGAAGGAAAACACAAGATGGATACAAAATAGGAGATCGATAATAAACTTACATTTCAATTTAACATTTTTGTCACCTTTGACGCTGAATTGTGAGATACCTTGGATAAATTCTAAAACATTTTCTGATTGATATCGTGAAAGCATAGATACAGATGCTAACCTCGGAAATCTACTTCCCCATTTCCATCTTCATCAAAAATATCAATCACTCTTTGCACTAATGGATTTTGTTGTAATTCTGGCAAAGACATGAATTCCTGCAATTGAGTGACTGTATAAGGCAGCAACAATAAGGGATGGATATCATAGTCACCTCGACAGAGAGCGATCCTGAGCCGTCAATATCCAACTTCTTGAAACGGCGTGCAAGTCGACGCAACTCGTATGCGTCGACTAAAGTAAAATGAAATGTTGGAACACGTGTATTTTCAGAACACCACTCATAATGAGTCATTCTAGTTCTACACTTGTTATAACGGTTATGATACATAGAGGGCAGTGGCGTACCGAGGGGGGGGGGGCGGGGAGGGGGCGCGCGCCCCCCCCCCCCCGAGAACGGGTCGCGAAATTTTTGAAAGTTACTTACAAGAGTTATAAAATTTTGCAAATGACTTGTCTACACTTGTAAATAATTAAAATAATTTTTAAAAATTTTTAAAAATTCATTTCAGCCTTATAAAAAAAATTTTTTCGGGGGCGTGGCTGACGCCACGCCCCCTTTTTCTAAAATTTTGGGGTTGTGGACCCGCGAAAATTTTTTGAAGTGTACCAAAAAAATTTTCTGGGTGCGTGGTTAACGCCACGCACCTTCATAGAAAAAAAAATTTTTGTCGCGCCCCCCCCCCCCCCCCGAGCCGAAATCCTGGGTACGCCACTGATAGAGGGGTAGTAGGCAAGTTGGCATTACAGCAATAAGCAGCTAAGTAAGAAAAGAAAAATTCATGAAAGATATAAGATATAGTGTTGAGGTGATACTAGATAGAATCGTCCAGAAAACAAGTATGACAAAACTCACAATTGCTGCACATTTCCATCGGCAACGAGCTTTCTGCACCCTTAAAAAATAAAAGTCAGACAGGAACAACTAGATTTATTTCTTTAGAACAGCTTGAAGAAACAAGGTACAAGACAAGCAAGTTGTAGCGAATGATCGAAGTGAGACAGAGATGTCATCTGCAAGAACTGACGTCCTTGACATAAGCAAGTGAGTAAGATTTCGATGCATGCGATCTTATGACTAACCGCTAGAGTTGATATATGAACTGGATCTCATGACTAGAGTGAAAATAAACAACGGAAACCTGAGAAAAGCTTTGCACTCACCATCTTCAAGATAGATTACCGACGAAATGAAGTGAGATATCTGCAACAGAGATGCTCGTTCGCTTTCCTCTTTTTTCAAGAACACACTGAAAAAAAAAAGCGTTAGATCACTTTGGCTTGCGGAACTCATTACTGAAGAGAAGCAGGATCGATTACGCAATTCACGTGGAGATGTAAAAACGTACACAATCTAAAGAAAACGAAATCAGCTTAAACTATCTACATTGAAAATTTTAGAAGGGAACTCTGCTGCCTCGAGGCAAAGACAGCGAAATGGCCACTAAGACATGCTTGGGATATTCAAATTTCAGTCAGCCTAGAATTTCAATCAATATGAAAAAAAAAACATGCTTGGGACACCGCTTATATACAGTACGAGGATTGGCGATTTGATGAAAAGGTTACGATTAATTATTTAGAAATAATCAATGAAAAGTTAGAGTGCTTTTAGAGCTCCAGAGCGGATGCGCTACGGAAAACTGGCGGTTAAAATAGAAAGAGAGCTTGCGATGATTATCAGACAATGTCAGAAATAACACCAGAGATAACGAGCTTGCTTTTCAAAGTCATGCTGGGGAAAAAATACAAAGTGACAGAAGAAAACAGGATATTATTTAGGCATCTACAGCAATAAGCGGAAAAAAGTGTAATTAGACACGAACCCTTTATCAAAAACCTGCCTTGCATACGTCAGGATCGAGATTTATCAGTAACCTTTCTTACTGTTTTCTATCCATGATTTTTTGAGGGTAAAGTAATTCAAATCTTCTACCATCACATATCAGCTACAGACTCATTCCAACAAGTAAGGGACAGTTACGCTACAATAAGACGAAGTTTCCAAAGCTCAGTTCTCTGATTTTTTAGCATCGTTCTCATCTTGTAATAAATGTATAGATGAGTATTCTAATATGTGAACATAAAAATCTTCCATACAGCGAATAACAATAAAAATTGTGATCTGCCATTTTGAACTCATCTATTCAAAAAAAAAACAGAAATTTCCCAGTTTTGACAATGATGATAGTGGAGCATCTTACTTGTGCCTTTACTTTCTGGGGCAATTGCTACTGAAACAGATACTTCCAATTTGCACTGAAATGCTCTATCAAAAATAATTAACACTAGCAAAAATTTGAGCGCGTATTTGTAAGAGCAGCAATCGACAAAATTTATTAGCCAAACTACTGAATCGCATGCAACGGCAACTCAGCTGCTATTTAGAGTTAAGCCACAGTCTATAAGTCCTTACCAAAGAATATTCGAGATTGTTTGGTGAGATGGACTTCAAGTTGAATGCATGAACAGTGGAGAATGTTTGAGAGGCTAATCTGCTTTTGGATCTCCTTTTTTTCTTGAAGTCAGATGAGAGTAGACAAATGGCGAATTAGGCAGGGTTGTAGGAACCAAAGAAGCAAACTCACAAAAGATTACCGACGTGGCAAAGACCCAAACAACGATATTGGGCGGAAATCGATGCAGGAAAGGAATACCATGTGGAAGAAAAGAAGGAACCAAAGGCATTAATCTGGAAACGTTGGAAGGAGTTGTGGGCGGCCTGCAGCGCTAATAAATCGTCGAGGCAGTCGATAGGCAACGGCTTGCCGTAATGGCGCCGATCGATACGCACCAACATCGCGTGCAGCGATCGCTGGCTTCGCCGCTCACCAGAAACCACCTGCAGCTCCGGCTGATCTCCATAGCTTGGCTATGCATCAGCGGCCCTGAGCCCCTAGCAGCGGACAATTCCCTCACCATCTCATCATGACAGACTGAGTCTTCTCGAACCATGTGGGAGCCGACATTTGATCCTCACGCGGATCTCCGCCTCCAGTTACCCAACCTACCGATAAGAGTAGCGGAGATCCAATTCACGTGTGGAGGGCCCGGCTTCCCCTATCGCATTTATGTGCAGCCAACGTCTTGACTAGAATTTTTGTCAGCGTGTAGGTACCTAAATTGTTCACAGCGCAAGTTGATTCAGTAAGTGGAACCAATGAGAACTGTGCGTCAAACGAATACACGCGACTTTTGGCCAGCCAAAACGGGTGGTACGGCCCATTTCCGCAAAGTCGTGGATTTGTTCAACGAGTAAATCCACACAACATTGAATTCAATTCACTCCGCGATCCTCAAAGTTTTTAACGCTAGACTCCTTTCGCACTTCCGGTCTATCAGCTTGGTACCTACTGCAGGAAAAGTAATGGAGAAAGTAGTAGTGATAAGCTTTTGAACTGGTTGGCACAATTCAATGTAATTAATCAGCACGGTTTCAAGGCGGGACCTTCTAGTACAATGTTGAATCTCGTCGACTCCGTTTTTGATTGGAATTTGGCACTTAAAGGCAGTGTCCGGGCAAAAACTCGAATTTGAGATTTTTTGCTTACCTGGGCCTATCCGCGATCCTGAATCCGAAAATCCACATGAGAGAGCGCGAAAACGGCGAAAAAGCGCTTTTCCGGAAGCCCTCCAAACTGAACGCGGACGAGTATCGGCTGGCCCCGTGCAGAGTCAGAGAAGCAGAGTCTGCAGTAGTGCATTGGAGCGTCGTTGAGCGCTATTCCTCGTGCCTTTTTCTTCTTTTCGTGTTTTTCTGCCTTCCCTGATCCCTCTCGTGTCCGTTTGATTTTATACCATTTGATTTTACTTTATTTATTAGTTTTGTTTAGGTGTGAAACTCGAAAAATGGTCACTGGGGGCTCATCTCTGGTAATCAACTCTTCCTCACTATTTGGACGAATTGGCTCACTCCCTCCACCCCCTTCCTCACATGCATTGTTCTCACTTTCACGATTCAGGAATAGGCTTGGTCAGAAAGCATCATTTTGGAAAGGTTTAGGTCATATTTTTGTTTTTGAAGGTATGGAAATGAACGAAATTATACCAGACCTGTTTTTGGAGGTTTGCGAATGCTACCGACATCAAACAATTGAAGGAACACCATTTACAAGTAAGTATTTCTATAACATGCGACTTCTGTAAACAGTTGTGATTTGAAACTTTGTTTGTTAGTGCGTCGTATCTGTGCACATAGCGGCTCATCATCCTGCCCTTGAACCCCTCAAGGCTAGCTGTCATTCTCCACTTACTGAACTATGTGAGCTTGCTGTTTTTCTTTCAGGTCCTCAAAATACAGATATCAGATTGCTCAACAGCCAATATTTCATCTCACTTCGCTGCCACAAACCAATTCATACATGAAGCTCAATTGAATGAAGCAAGGTATGCATTCAATCGCACAATTTTGTTTATATCTGAAATAACCAATTTATAGCGGCTGTACTTGTGCATTGTCTAACTGGCGTTTCCCGCAGTGCCACTGTTGTAGCCGCATATTTGATGACACTATGCGATATGTCATTTTTCAACGTTATAAGCTTCATATCACGAAAATGGCCGTTGTCAATCCGGATTTCGGTTTTCGCATGCAACTATGCAACTTTGCCGATCGAGTGAGTTCCGTTTTAGTTACATTTTCTAGTTTAATTTACTGATTTATATCACCTAGCCATTTCTGCGCGTATTTCTATACCTTTTTTTTCTCAACACAGGTTTTTTGGTTGCGCTAGGGGAAGGAATTGAAACATGTTCAAGTGTAGATCAGCTCACTTTTGTTTTTTGGCACTCGATAGTCTTTGCCTCATCATAAAATAATCACGCTAGTTTTGAGTGATTGCGCAACGATGTCCCGTGAGAAACATCATACCAAAACAAGGTCAGGTCAGTCAAGGTCAGTCATTCAGACAAGGTCATTTGACGCAGGTCATCTGTTGATGAGGTCATCTATCATCTTTTGTGAGATATCTTTCTCGCAGTCATGATTATCATATTTTATGCCCAGTAATGGATGAGATATGTTTTGCAGGAGATATGAGTGAACGTCAGCGGCTCTGTGAACATTTTGGATCATACATATTTGACGCGCAGTGAGCATTAGATAGAGCAATCACGTCACTCGCTTCAAGGTTGGTCGTTCCAGCTGTGCGGTTGTTTGGTAAGTACGTGCACGTCCTTGTATTATGTCAACTAAAAGTAAGTGCAGGTTGACCACGTATTTGTTGCTTCAACATATTGCTGGGCATATTGTTTTGTGTGCTCGCAATGCCGCTTATGTATTTGCCGTGCAATAGTTATTCCGAGGATGCGTGTTAGTGGGGGGAGAGAGCTGATTTGCAGTTGTGTCTGATCGTACAGAAGCTTGATGATTCTACTCTATCTATGAACAATCTGATAGATATTTACGCATTCTGTTCATGGAAAAATGAATACATGTTCATGTGTCCACCTGGCTATGCTAACAATTGATTACAAGCACTCCATGTGGTCATCATTAGTGTCTTTTGATGAGTCAATGCTCCGTTTATGTTTGTTTTTTAGATATACAAGGAAGGTCAAGAAATGTCTTTCCCATCATTGGGTATGTACTGATTTACGTCGACTCGAAACTCATTCTTTGATGGAAGTTGCCATGATCTGAGAGATTTGGGAGTTAGTAACGAAGTTGGAAGCGTTCGATCATATAACCATCCTGAATGGTTGCAGGACGCTTACGAGAAGAAGTAAAAAGGAACTTGTACGCATTTTGAATGGCAGATGAATGGAGTCGGTCTTGAACATAATCATCTGTTCGGCTTTGGCATTTTAGACGCCGCTGAAATGGTGAGTGTCTTGGCAGTGTGGTTTTATTTATCCTGTTATCATAACACTAATCTCGTATTGAAGGTAATGCTTGCGATGGTCTGGAAAACAGCACCACCCCGTTATCATTGCACCGGTGGTACCATCGATACGACTTACATCTCAGTAAGTTCATATGTAATCATATTAGTTGCATATTTAGCATATTTCTACTTATCTGATAAGATTACTGTTACTTCCAGTTTCAAAATTTTTTATCTTCCTGGAAAGGGAAGTCAATGAAAGTGCTGCAGATTCGTACTGAGGATATACTACATCACTACTAAACATGTTTTTTATGGTGGAAATAAGCAGAATCTCAGGATATGGAAATCGTCGATGAACCACTGCTCGAGAGCTAGGGATTATCGAAAAATTTACAATCTTATTCCATTTCCCTTGTAAAAAACATGCTTAGCAGTGCCGTAGTATATCCTCAGTACAATTTTGCGGCGTTTTCATGGACTTCCCAGAAAGATAAATGCCTCTGAAAATAAGAGGTGATCACCTGGGGATCACACAAAATGGCAAGAAACCAATTTTGTATGGAAGTAATCTGGGTCCATAATGCGCAGGTATAAGGGTATGAGAGCCTTTATAAGCAAGATGAAGAAAGAAGAATAAACATACGTAGAATAGCGAGGTATGGGGTATCCCCTCTCAAATCCCTCTCCTCCTCAGCGTGATTGTACGTGCGTAAGGGCCTAAAATATCAAGGCTACAATTCGTGCGCGATAAAACGAAACTTCTACAAGTTTACACAGCTGTGGTATTGAGATGTTCATTGCTAAAGTCAAGGCACGTTTCCGTGTGATTTTCCTACGGCGCAGGGGGGGGGATGGTGAGAGTAGGACGGGTAGAATCAGCTATAACATGACATAACGATTTGGGTACATAAAGACGGCAATGGTAAATGCAGTACAACAGTTTTGGTGGGTATTCAGTCCTCGTCTGACGCTTGTCAAGCAGATGAAGGCACATCAGATTCTTGTCCTGACGTTGACGGTGGAGCAGACGTAGACGGCTGACCAGATGTGGACGGTTGATCAGATGTGGAGGGATCAGCTCTACCAGATCTTAGGGACATGTACTCGACCAAGATCTCCTTTCTCCAGATGTGCTCCACGGGAGTTTTGTAAGGAATTTCTTTCGGAATGTCGCTGAATTTTCGGACAATCGTGGTGGAACGCTCCACTATCCGTTCTCCACGCATCTCTGCTAGACGTAATTCATTCATGTGGAGAGTCGAAAGCATCACATAGGTCGGGTAGGTACTTATCGGCCTGAAAGCAAATTTATCTCTGCTGTGGTAGTATAGAGGGGGACTTTTTTACTCACAGGTAAATTTCCTTAGGGCAGTAAACCCTGTCTAATGCGTTTTTGCTCTCACATTGACTAGTCCCCCCAAAAGGGCTCATCCTAGTAAGGTCTTCTTGAAGCTCTTTTTGCAATACTAATGCTTTCAGTTTGTCATGGGCTTGACTGCCAAGCGCGATGATCGGCTTTTGCCCTTGTGGCCATTCTCGGTGGTCACATCTTGTTATTGGGCCAGTGTTGACGTCCTAAAGCTCTTCTATTGTTGGTTTCTCAAAGCTTAGTGGTTTTACCTGGTTCCATTCGTGGATGCCCGCCAGGTGATAAAGGCATGTGTTGAATATGTGTCTTGTAAGCTGAGCATTTTGTGCTCGTGCCCCTTCTCTGACAGCATGATATAAGTGTGCCTTGAGGGGGCTTATCCAATCCTTCAGGTTAATGCAGTCCTTCAGCCTGATAATCTGAAATATTAATTCTGTAGTAGCATTTTCTGATTAAAACTAAATGTTACCGGTCGAAGATGGTTGTGGATTCGTTTGTTTATATGCCAGGGATCCAAATACCACTGGATATTGGTGTTAAAATCCGAGTTAAACTGGCGTATTTCGTTTCCGTACATTGCGCTACGATCGGTGGAGACGGAACGGAGTGTGATATTCCTTGAATGGAACCAGCGCAATAGTCGACGAAATCCTTCTTTCTCCATTCTCCCGCTGATACCTCCTAAAATGACCTTGAAGTAGATTTAGGGAGTGAGGGGAATTGGCGTTACCAGTTTCGGATTTGTGCAGGACTTCGGTGTGCACGCACAGATTTGTCTTCAGGTCCACTGCCAATACCTTGCAGAATGCGGCAGTATGTCCACGTGAGTCGTACGCTCCATCCACTGCTATGTCCCAAGCTCCCGGTTGACCTTCAGCCTGAATGATTAGCGACATGATTAATAATATATGATTCCACACTTCTCTTACCTCGTAGGTAGACTCGATTACTTGGATGACCAGCTCTTCACGTTTGTCGTATACATCCTTGATCACTGGTCGCATTTCTTCAAACATTTCGTAAAAAATGGTTTTTCCTGGCAAGGCCACGTTGACTTCCTTTGCCCACTGGAGTTGCTTCTATAACATTTTTCTTGTCTTTGCAGTATTTTTTATAAGAAAGAAACCACTACACTTATGCGCGTTCCCGTCGTGACGTTTGCTACGCAACTTATCACATTCCCAATGAACACTTTTTCATGCGGGGTTGGACCGAGTCTGTCCTGTCCTTCCCATCTTCTTGTCTCCGTTGTTGAACCAGCGGTTGTATAGTAAATGACAGGAGCAGACGCGAATCCTTTGAGCCAAACACCTTCTGTGGAAGCGTTCTCGCTACATTCACACCGACTTAGGTGGAAAAGCTCAAGAAGCTTTTTTCCTGGGACAAGAAAATATTTGTTGAGATCTTCTTCCTCAGTTTTTTTTCGCGGCCTCGTGTCTTCGCTGCCAGATGTCGATGGTTGTTTTTCGGGCGAGATCTGATAGGAACTGCTCTGAACAATCAAAAAGAGTATTGATAATGTGCTGAGAAAGTACTGACCGAAGTTTTTGCAGGCGACTCTGATTCTTTTGATAGTTGTTTCTCCGGGGAGACGAAAAGGCTGCTCTAAATTGCAAGTTTATCAGCATCAAATGCGATTGCTATCACCAGTGGTAGCAAATGATTCCTCTCTACTGAATTCTGACCGATGTTTTCTCAGATCCAGGATCTTCTTGTCCCGCTGGCGCAGCGGGTGCTACATCCATTGGTTGACCGAGGAGTTCGGAAGCGTGCACTTCCTCTCTCGCTTCCTAAATGTTCTAATTAGGTTTGGGAATTGGCTCAGTTAGGGCATACTTCTCCTTGCTGCTGTGGGATTGCAACTCCAAAATTCCAGCCATCAGGACCGAAATACTTTCTGAGATATGTGCTTACATAAGTGTACACATCTTTGGTACTGACCACGGTACTTTCCTACAACGTTATTTTGTTCCCGGCTGTTTTTTTATTGTAGACTAACCGAAAATGTCCTTATCGTTGCATTCAAGAAGTCTGGAATGTCTGAGGGGATGTCTGTTTCCAAAAGATATGATTTGCCTTCTGCTGTTTTCGACAGACTTACACCCCTCGCCATCATTTCTGCCAGAAGGTACTGAGCCTGTACGCAAAAAGTTTTTTTTGGCATATGGGATAAGTGACTTACAGCATTTATAGAGTGGGTGATGCAGATAAATTTTTGTGTCTCTTGAAACGTCACAAAGCAGTGTTCCACTAGTTCGTGTTCGATAGACGTGTAGATTTGCAAAGTCGAGAACAAAATTGCGTTGTGGATGTTGCTCCGAGATGAGCGTGATGCCAGTTTTTCGTAAACCATATTCCCGCATATCATACATGACCTTCTGTGCATTTTTGCAACTGCCTAAATTACTTTCTGCTCACATGCGAATTCGCGAGAAACGTAGTGACATTGGAGGTAGTCATTGTCTTGTTACCACACGACCCAGAGCACAATTGTCAAAACTTTTACATGGAATTCAGATTCGATTCTGTGATAATGTGATGAGCATTTTTAGGCATCAGAAATGAGCAGGGACGCGGCTTCTATCAAGGATTGGTCCACGCACGTCGTCACATTCAAGAGCTTTTGTATCAGCTTCCAAGAGTGAAAAGAATATCTTGAGTGACTATGAAAGCAATAAAAACTTCATACTAAACTTCCTCGAACACCTTGTACTCTCATCTTTGATAAAAACTTCGCCAAGACAATGTTGAGCTCAGGAGTGGCTTTGCCGTACAGCTTGAGTGACTTAATTGTAATGGACATACAGAGTGAATTCTTTGAATGTAGCTCGTGCCAAAACTGTGATTTTTGACAGGTTTGGTACTGTATACATTAGAGTAAACTGAGCGCAAGCAAGGCCCATCTTTCGCCTAGCCTTTTTCGTTTGCGACATGTAAAAAATTTCAAAAAATTTGGAAAGAAGCATGTTTTGGCATGAGTAAGACGAGTCAAAAAAGTGGCGCTTTTTCTCCCTTGCTCACGAGTTTTTCGGGCAGCGACTATGGTTCGCAACAGACCGGAAACACTTTTCGCATCTTTGCCTTTCCACAGACGACACGTAAATATGTCGATCATGCATGTGAGAGCACTGCTGTGTCAAAATGGACGATTCTGAAGGGAAAATTGTAGGAGGTTCTGACTTCTAGTTTCTTCCTTGGTCGCCACTTTTATATAGCACGGTGCCGTTGTCGTAGCCAAAAAGTTGTTCAGTCTAATGGATGTACGACCATCCGAAAAGAGTGTATGCCAAGATGAACAATAGCTGGAAATAAGCATACTGTACTCGTGCGATTGTCAATATGCCGCGCCTAAAGTCTTATTTTTGTTCTTCACTGGGTTGAAAATGGTGTCCAACAGTAAGAATAAGGCGGTACCGAGCTCCCACCGTTTTTTCCAAAATTTTGAATATCATCAGAGCGTAAATATAGAACCTAGAGAATATTTGACCTACGCAACGCATATGGCTGGCACAATCTATCGTTCATGTTGGCTGCCCCCCTGTTGTTGATGATAGTGATCCATGTTCTTACATTTTTCAATCGTACTGTCACCTACATTCTCAAAGTTTACCATGCAAAACAAAATTCTTCTATGCGTTTTATTTCAGACCAGTTTTATACAAAAAAACTTTTGGTGCAACACAAATTTCAAAACAACTTAGCATATACAGTGAAAAGAAACAGGAGATCAAGAAAAAACAGGAAGCACAAGAAGACCGCCACTCTTTGGCTTCTTTCTGCGTGTCAATCCGTCCTCCTTATTTCGACATCTCCTTCTTCAGCTGAGTCAGCACTTCCAGACGATACTGTGTTCGTCCTGAAACGAAAACGATGTTGACAATGGACAAAATTCTTCAGACTGTATCTCACCTAAACTCTATCAGTAATCGCCCATAACCCATCTTCTGGGATGGAGGCAAAACCAGTATACAAGCCACATTGTACTCTTCTGCTGACTCTTTCTCCTTGAACACGAAATTTTGTATAGAATATTAACGCAAGAAATATAATACCTTAGAGAAAAAGCCAATGATGTGGAATCCGCGGTCATTAGGAGCGCAAGAACATAAAAAGAGAAAAGGATCTGTGTCGTAGTACAGAGTCTTGTGATCAAGATAACCTTGCCAGCAAACACAGGTTCGAGCGTAGGCCTGAACAAAACAGAATGGCACTCCATCATGAAGACATCAACTCCACGAAAAAAAAAGAAAGTTGAGACCAAATGCTTACCTTATTCTTACTTCCGTCAATTTCGAAAAACGAAAAATTCTCATTCCGATAGATTTCATTACCAGGCGGATGCTTGAGGTAACATTTCTTCTGAAATAACATTTGTAACTACTTATGTCTCCCACTTATGTCTCCCACTGAACTGCAAAAAATTTTACTCACCTCCCAACTCGATCATTTCGATATTGCGGATTCTCGTTAGAGCATCCTCACTGTGACCCACCATCGACATCAATCCCCGCGTGCTTGGGGCTACACATGAAATTAACTTCTCAGGAAAGGAGAAATCGGATGAACAGGTGAATGAGGATGTACTTGCACGAATAGAGGAAACATAGAATGTGGCGTAACTATGAATGAGATACTACCAGCTTCAAGGGCCAAAAATGCATGATCGGTCTATATTTGCGCTTAGTTCAGAAATGCTTGAAAACGCTCATGTGCACACTTGGCGCAGTCAAAAGTTACCTGACACTGACTTCAATTTATAAACACGTATTAATGTTCAAATTGAAATGCTTCCAGCCCGATCAACCCAAATAAAAACCGCATGTGTGCACATCAAAAGCTCAAAACATTTCTGCTAATATCACCCTCTTCAGAGAAGCCTTCCACAACATGCGTATTGTACTAGTAAGTATCAGTAAGTACGCACACATTCGGCAAATCAATACAAGACCAAAACAAAAGATCAAAAGCATTCAATGACGAACCTCCAATCTGTGCCATCCTGTCCTGACTATCCTCATCCATAGCGGCTGCCTTTGTTTTTCGCATTGGCGCGCTTTCCTTGCTCATTTCACGTTCTGGTGATGCTGATGCCGATGTGCTAAAAAACGCACCTATAGACTCAATACTAGCACAGAAAAAACCAACCTTTCCACTGCTTGCACAATCAATCCTTCCTTTCCCTTCTGTGGCATACGCAAGGAGTCAAGATGATTTTCAGGGCCAACCCATTCATCGAGTCTAAGATCAGATGATCAAGTTATTCTAAGATCCACTGATCCATAGACCAATTTCAGAAAGACAGATTGGATGGAATATGAAGAAAAGAAAGAACTATCCTACCTTCTTTTGCAATCAATGTAGTGCACATAGAAGCGATATGGATCACAGCGAACCAGCATCACCTCTAAAAGCAATATTCTTATGTCCGTATCTGGATTTCACTTCACTCAAATGACTGCTCCACAACCTAACCATAAAAGACCTGTACTGCACTAATTATAGCTACTTTTCATTACAAAAAAAAATAACACACTGTATTCATCCTGTGTGGTCATCTTCACCATGAATCGGCATCCTTCAACAATTCTCTCCAATCCAGTATGGATCGTATTCTCCGTTGCAGCATGATTTTCATGTGTCAATGCCACCATTTGTCTTCTTTCGCCTTCTCTTCCTGCGTTGCGACTAGTGCGACCAATTTCACCACTGGAACATTGCAAAGAATTCTTCACACAAAGTTACAGAATGATACCGAGGAAGGTAATTACCAAAAACATGAAATGCTCCAAATGAGTCAAGGATTTTACAAAAGCAAAGGTGATAACGCTATAAATGAAATATCAACTGACAAAGAAAGGATAAAATACTCCAACAAGTGACTGATATACATTATATTTTGCTCTTGACCCCTTTCCCTGGAATTTGATAAGCGAAACAGTCAGAAAAAGACAAGTAAACACGAGAACTTAGCAAAAAAAAGCGTAGAATGGTTTTTCCCAACGAGCTGCCAGCTTACGGTCAGCGCCGCACACTCAAAACCGCAAAGGGTGCATGGTTGGAGGGGAAATCCCTCGATGGGCGGGGTCCTCCGATCGTGGCGTCACTCTCCCCACTTCCGGAGCGATTTTCTCGCTTCCGATTGGACGAAATGCGCCCGCGATCGGGCTGCGGGACATGTCAAGGGGGCTACTTCTGCGCGGCAGTGAAATCTCATAACCCCCCACCTAACCCGGACACTGCCTTTAACAGGGGCTCGATGTCATTTATTTGGATTTGTCTAAGGCATTCGATAAAGTGAATCATATGGTACTTTTGTCAAAATTAGAGAGTCTTGGTTTGAGCGGAAATCTTTTGAAATGGCTGAAATCTTATTTGAACAATGATGGTGTGAGTAGGGCACCAGTTTTCGGAGCGATTTAACTGTCAAGCGGTGTTCCACAAGGGGCAGTGCTTTCTCCCTTGCTTTTTCTGGTGTATAATGCCGAGCTTCCTAGCATTTTGAAAACATCAACAAATATGTATAACAGTTCAAATGTGTGCAGATGATATAAAAATTTGATTTTATAATGCGGAAAATAAGGCTGAAGTCAGATGGGCATTGAAAGAATCCCTTGAGAAAATGATGCAGGGCGGCTTATTCAAGTATTCCTATCAATTTTAAAAAAAGTTTTGTCATGCATTTTGGAGACCTTGAAAATCCAGTCTATGAGGTAAATGGAAACAAACTGAGAAACTGTTCCATTGCCAAAGATTTGGGTGTTTTGATTGATTGCAATTTGGATTTTTCTGCTCATATTGATAATGTAGTGAATAAAGCTTGTTCGGTTTTGTTTGCGATTTTTCGTTGCGTACATACCGACAACCCGATGATCCTCGAACGTCTCTACCAAGCTTACGTGTTGCCTCATTTGGAATATTGCTCTGTAATATGGAATCCTTATTGAAGAAAAATATTTTGAAGCTGGAAAAAGCCCAACAAACTTTCACTCGTATTTTGTACCTGAGGTCGTACAAAACTCAATTCCATTGATATGCCGAGCTGAAAATTGCCTCAAGTTTTTGGCAATGAAAGGTTTAGAACATAGACGAATATATTTTACATTTTGGTTTTCGGTTTCTGCATAAAGATTTGAGACTTGCCCCAAGTAAGTGCTGGATTTTTAGACCTACAAACAGATACGGTGGGTTTAAAGTGCTGGATTTTTAGACCTACAAACAGATACGGTGGGTTTAACATTTATTATTAACTTATTTACAGGAAGCGTTTTCGTTGGGTTTATAATAGTTTGTTTTACAAAATCCCTCGATGGCTTAGACTATTACCAGAAACTGCACTGCAAACTTCATCTGCAAACGTATTCAAGCGTAAAATCAATACAATTGACTTATCCCTCCTACTGAGACAATCTGAGAATGGATAGGATTTCTCTTTTGCTGCAAGTGCTGACTTTTATAGCTTTTTGAGTTATTAATCTACTTGAACGTTATTGTTGCACTACTAACACATATCCTAGTTTGTCTCAGGAAGTCACTTTTGCTTGGAAGCTACTTTGGATTTTACGCAATATTCTTCCAAGCCATCCTGTTTTATAAACTTTTACTTGTTTCTCATGGTAACTATTATAGTTAGAACCGAATATTCGTGTTCGAATAATTTATTCAAAATATTCGACTATTCGAATATTCGAATAGTCGAATATTCAAGAAATCAATTACCCTAATTTCCAGAGTGTAGCGCACCTATGTATAAGGCGCACCTGCCCCGCGCGAAAGCGCGGAAAGCGTAGAAAGCGTAGAAAAAAGCTTAGAAACCACCAGGGGAGGAAGAAGAAAGGGACCGCGGCTTGAACTGATTGCTGAATGGGTACTTCAAAGTTTCCAAGAAGTCAGCGTCGATTTTATCTCAAATGGATTTAATGAAGCCTTGACAACAGATATAGACTTAAACCATCTCAATAATAGCCTTAACTCAATGAATTTCGAAGGTAGTAACAGTACGGGTGTTTGAGTCTTTGCTTTTTGTTGTGCTGAATGTAATAAAAAATTTGTTTCAAAACAACTCATGATTACAAGAAATTCAACTGCAGAAAATAGTGAAAAGTCAGCACTTGGCGGCCTTCGCGACGTCGCACGTCGCTCGCGGCGTCGCAAATGAGGCCGCGCGCGGTGCACGAAAATGCGCCTTATACTCTGGAAATTAGGGTATTCGATTATTCATATGGAACAAATGAAAAAGGCCTGTATTCGAATAATTCGTTCATTCGGTGACTTGGAAAAATGAGTTACTCGAATATTTGTTTATTCGAGGAATTTTAAAGGACAGATATTCGAATAGTCGAATATTCGAGCCAACTTGAAAGGCAGTCATTTGAATATTCGACTATTCAAAGGCAGTGTTCGGGCAAAAACTCGATTTTGAGATTTTGTGCTTACTTGGGCCTGTTCGCTACGCTGAATCCGAAAATGCACATTGGAGAGCGCGAAAATAACGAAAAACGGTTCTAACATAGGAGGGAAATGAGCAGGTGGGCGGGGTCCTCCCCACTGCGAATTCACGTTCCCGGCTTCCGGAGCGACCTTCTCGCTTCCGGTTTCAAGTCAATCATTCGCACTTGGCCGGTAGCGATGTCAGAACGGCTAGCGAAATCGAGAAAATCGCTCCGGGAGCTGGGAGCGTGAAATCGCACTGGGGAAAGCCCCGCCCACCTGCTGATTTCCCTCCTATATTAGAGCCCTGTTTCGCCGTTTTCGCGCTTTCCAATGTGGATTTTCGGATTCAGCATGGCGAATAGGCCCGTATAAGCACAAAATCTCAAAATCGAGTTTTTGCCCGGACACTGCCTTTAAGAACATTCGGTGTCAAAGGAGAACTTCAGTTGTTCTACACTGAGTACAAGTATGTCCCCGATCTGTCAATTACAAAAATGAATTATCATATGACAGAATGGCTAACAAATTTTCCTTTTTAAGGCAAGAGTCGCGAGTCGTGCCATAGCATAGTGATGGCAATTCTTATGCGTAATTCATTTGAAGTGCTGAACTATCTTCTTAAAATTGCGTCGAAGAAGTTAAGTGCAACAGTATGCGGAAATACCTCCAAGCTCTAAACTGGGTGAAGAAGCAAAGCCGTCATTAGGGTTGTTTCATACTGCAGTCGCTGCAGCGATTGCAGTCAAATCGGCGCGGGCAAAAGATATCGATCGATGACTGCCGTTGCTGCAGCGACTGCAGCAACGGCAGTCAATCGATCGATATCTTATGAAACAACTCTTAGGCGCCCCCTAGCGGACCACTGGTCCTCATACAGCTTGCATAAGCATATGAAGGACCAGCAGTGCAGCAAGTATAAGCAACATTCATTCTTTCATGTCGAAATCTTCACTTGCTTTGCCAGCCTAATTACCGCTCGCATGTCAAAATACCCCTGAAAGATATATTACAGCGCAAGGCCAGAGCAAGGCGGTAGTGAGGACCTGAGCCGCTTGACTTGTGGCGGCAGCCTATATCAGTTATCAGTCACTATACTCAAATCGGATGCCCTTATAGTCAGGAGGCGTAAAAAACTAGCGTTAGATTGTTGCAAAGTTCGTAGAGGAATAATACTTCGAGTAGGCGTGCACGTTGCACAATAATTATTTTGAACCTGAGTAAAAGCTATGGAAGATCCCTTACAACAAAGTATACCTCAAAAATACAATTGAAACAACTGTGTGGGAATTCATTCCTACGCAGAAACTGTGAAACTCAGTGATTGAGAGTTCCCGACAAGTATTAGCTTATGAGCTAATATGCAGATTTCCATGAGTTTTCTTTTTCTGGATTTAAATGAGCACAGAAGTACTAGGTTGTCCCGAAAGTTTTGTCCGTTTTTTTTCATCGCTCACTAGAACTCGTAGAACATCAATCCATAGACGACTTAGGTACGATTTGATTCAGATTTTTATCTTCTTTCTTACAGCTATATTTGCTTTCTGATCTACTGTCTTTGCAATGTTATCGCCACGCTTTCTAAGCAGCTTAGAGTAACGCCAAGCCTTTATAGAATTTTAAATTTTTATCCTGATGTATTCAATAAGCGCTGATTATTCTTATGTAGAACAAGCCTTTGGCTACATTGTACCCATTTTAGATTACATGAGCCATGTTTAGCAAGCTCGTTATAATTATTTGTTTGATAAAAACTGCGGCTTTTTGATTACGTTTACCACGTAAAAGTAACGAAAATTCCAAAAAGCTGCTTTTTCAAAGCAAATTGAACTTGGTTATGTAGCATAAATAATGTTTGATAAGAATCGTATTTCAATTCGCAAAATCTCTAGAAGCTTTCGTGTATTTGCTGCAGTTACGTGTTTTATGACTTTGCCAAAAATCGAGACTTCCGAAGAAATAATTTTTTTGAAACTAAAAACAGCAAATTAAGAGAATCTAAAAATATTGCCTTGTAATCCGAGAGTTGCTCTATTTGACTCATACTTAGTTCTTTCCGAAACTTTGGAATGAAATTCAAAAAAATAGCCTAACTTTGAGCAGATAAAATTGACGGATGGAGAATTTTGTCAATTTTCAAAGGAAGCATACAAGATTATGGTTCGAAAATACATTCTTAAAAAGAGAAGGAAAAGCTGCATCGAATGCATGTTCAAACGCATTCAGTTCTTTATTGTGCGTGGTTTAATAGTGGTTTAAAGAAACGGACAAAACAACTGGGATAACAGCAGAGGTCTAATTCTATTACTTTAGGCCTTCCTCGTGCTCCTCCAGTGTTAGTCTTAGAACTCACGCAATGCTGAACATCACGAATAGATTACAAACAACTACCCAATTCAAAAGGTTTTCATATTAAATCTTTAGCTTTGGGAAGAAGTTCTATGTAGCTTCGGGAGAAAGTTCCGTGAGGAAGAATAAATGCGGACTCAAAACGATTGCTAAGAAAGGCCTAATGCCATCTTAAAAGACCATGAACACCACACCTTCGATAGTCTAGAGACAGGGCGTTAAAAGTAAAGGTTGTTTGAACATCTGACGTCAAAAGTAGTGAAGGTTGATTGAAGAAGATCAGAGAAGAGAATATGACGTAAAACAGATATAAAAAGCGAAAGAAACTGCTGAAAACAGGATAAAAACGCTGCTAAGAGGAAATCTGATTTTCCATTTGGCGGAGGCTTTTCGAAGTGCAAGTTTTCGCTCCGGGACCAGCAATTCGCAACACGGGGTTTGATTTTTAATGCGTTCTTTGAATTTTTACCCCGCAAAGACGTTCCTGTTTCCTGGACGTTGCCTGGATTGTTGCGCTTATGAGCAATAATCGCAAAAAATCGATGCGAAAGCACTGAAACAGAACAAGGTAAAGAAAAACGCACTTCCTACGATTTTTTCCAGAAAATTCCACCATAATCGAAGAGGTAAGGGCTGGGTGGTTGTCTGCATTATGATCACAAGTAAGATCTATAGAATGCACGAAAAAACCGAGTGAAATTAGTTAAACTAGGAGAAAAACAAGAGATTTTCGAAAACAAGGTTTTTGCCGGATTTCTCGATTAAACAAAAAATGTGGTTCTGGGACGTTGTCAGCGTGAAAAGAGAGATCAAGAGCTTCAAAATGATACATAGCTTGCTAAAATTGGGTTCGAAACAGCGAAGAAAAGAATACCAGAGAATACGCCCCGCGTTTGGGGTAGCGAGGTAGCGCGCAGCGCGCGGAGACGCGGACGAGCAGCGGAGACAGACCAGAGCCGACGGGGCATTTGGCCCTGGTCGTAGATCTCCGCGGAGTCTCAACGAAGCCCTGCAACATTATATATCATTCTGATCGTCATGACACGACGAGGAGAACTGACAACGTTCCACGCTTTGAAAATCACTCGTTAACGAAATAGACCAGCATTTTCGTGCGCAACTCTTTGCGAAAGAGTTAAGCGCAGTTTCTCGTTTTTATTCAACTCCAATAGCTTTCTTAAACTTCTAAAACTCGATTTTGTTCGAATGAGAGGATAACTGAGGAATTTTGTCTTGAATTCTGGCGAAAACCTCACAGAAACCTTCTTTTTAAGGTAAAAAAGGCTATGAGAATTCTCGCTTTCGCTGAGATAACCTAAAGATATTATCCCCTGTATTTGCATCATTAACATTCGTTCCGTTATAGTCAGGATAATAACATCCGGGGCGAAGTCCCGGATGACTTCCGTTTTTTCCAGGTGAATGTTGTGTGCTCCCATAGCCCTTAAAGTGAAGGTTACCAGAGTACGTGGTTCTATGTATAGAGGGTTTGATAAACACCTTGAACTACATGTTTGAGTGAAATTCTTCTGTTTCCTAGGTGGAACTCTGGCCAACGGCAATAACCTGTCATCCTACCACTTGCTACACATTTAACTATCAGCTACAAGTCTAGATCAAATATAGCGTTAATTTTCTTCGCAGAAAACCGCAACAAAGAAAAACCAGCATTGTTTGAGGTGCTAGTTAGTCGAATTATTTGAATAGTCGAATATTCGAATATATGTAATTATTCGATTAATCGAATACTCGAATGTTTGACCAACCCCATTTATTCGAGTCGTTCATTCAAATTTTGAAATGTAGCATTATTCGAATATTCCAATTCGAATAATTTGAAAATCGCAGATCGAATAATATTTGTTATTTGTTCATTCGAATATTTTTCGAAAGCCGATTATTCGAAATTCACTCGTTCGACAAAATTTTTCGGTCGTTTCAACTATAGTAGCTATGTAAGAGGAAGAGCTGAAATAGGTCCTCCGCCGAGCACGCATGGGTTCGCCCATTCGCTTTGGTGCTTCCTCCAGATTCGCTCAAAAGTGATTCGCTTATGGCTTTCGAACCATAATTTATGCTTTTGAATTAGTGGGCTAAGCTTGCTTTCTGAATTTGGATCCATTATGGCTGCTGGAGACACCGTCTATAATTTGCTGTTTTTCCTGTTTCGCTTTTTTTGCACTAACCACGTTCGTCAGGAGCATCTATGCACAAAAATAAATAAATAAATAAATTCAGGCCAAAAAGTAAGCAGAGAGTCAATTTCTGCGCAAAATTGGCGCCAAAAAGGTGTAACTTCGAACACGGTGAAGCGCTGAACCCAACATTGCGTAGTCGCTCATCTTGACGAATGAGCCTCATCTTACCGAGGTGTAAGCACGCTTCTGAGAGGCAAAACTCGATTTCTGACGCGCGAAAACTTTTGCTTGAAAGTTGCCATTATGTTTGCCTGGCGACGTACTCATGCAGAAGCTGTCAGGCCTTTGCAAAGACGTATCTGCGGCATTGAAGTTATAACGCTTTGTCTGTAGTTCGGTTGCGCGCAGTGTATCTCACATGACTTCAAATTTTACTGCTTTGAACTCCTCATCAAGTCAAATCTTACAAAACTTAGGAGTGCTAAAATTTTGAAGTATTGAGCGGTTCTCGGCTCAATCGAGTGGTCAGATGGGTCATGATCAGGCAGAGGGCACCACTGATTTTTGGAAAAAAGCGTCCAAGGCCGAACCAAAATCCTCAGAGTTGCGATGACGTTCAAGCTATGCGCATGAGTCTATCGTTGTACAGACGACGTGCTGAGCACGTGACAGAGCTCTTCGGGCATTAGAACTCAATTTCTGCGGCTCGAAAACTCTGAATCGACACGTGTGTCGCTGGCTAGCCACGCGAGACTTTGAGGACGTGCGCGAGTCGGTTTGAGTGTTACCTCAAACTTGGGTGATTAAACCTTTATTAAGACTAACAAATAACAAATAATGCGCAAAGGTGCTAAACTAGATCCTACAACTATTCTAAGTGCAATTACATGATAACTGCTGTTACTGTGATTACCTACTCGGTGTAGTGCGGAGAACCTATCGTGCAATGAGTCGTGCAGAGAAAAGGCTAAACTAATGACAAAGCGAAAAGGGACAGTGATCATCTCTAACCGCTAGCTTATATACAGCAAATACATAAACATGTTCATCAAATACATAAACATAATACAAAGAATGTCTGTGAAGCAAAGAGATAAAGCCTTGTTCCCATAACAACTATCACATGCATTAGCTATCTGTGATTCTGTGATTCTGTGTTCCGTGTTGATTCTTCGCATTCCTGTGAAGATGTGACTGTGACTCACGGGTCAGTATAAACTCGTCTACCTGGAGGTGAGATTGGGACTTGTCTATCAATATCAACGACTACGCAATGTTGACCCAAGCGCTTTTCACCGTAAACATTGCAACGGCTCGGCGAAGCCTAGACCTCCATCCAAGTCAAACAATTTTCAGTGAAAAATTCAAAGTTCAGTGAAAATGCAATTTTTTCAAACAATGCGACTTTTTACGCATTTTAGAGCAAAAAATGCAGTACGAATTTTCGTTTCAATGGCCGCAACTTCCAAGTGTAACAAATGTTACATATGTGTTGTATGTGTACAAAAAATTTCAGATTCAAAAACATAGTACCGATTGAAAACGAGAGTTGGCTTTATAGCTGTAACCAGTCTTGGCCCGTTTTTTTTGACTTTTCCAATTTTTCTCCGGCCAAAATCAATGAATTTGGGAGCTGTTTTGGTCAATGATATGACGTTAGTCTGCACACAGAACGGTGGTTTTCCAGACAATTTTGAGCAAGAGAGGGTAAATTACAGTGATTTAGGGTGGCTTATAGCTATGGCCAGCACTGTTTAAGATCCGCGAAGTATTCGCACATGCTTCGTATCCAGTCTCTAACAATTCTGTTGCTGTCGTTTGACATCTTCCTTGAAGTCCAGAATACATTCCCACACTTTGTGCATCGTACTTTCCTCACCAAATCAGAAGTACTTAACGCATGTGCTCTTGGTGTCGCCGGAAGTTTTGTGAAAGGAATACCATTACCAGTATGATTGTTGTAAAAAGCAGGGACCGTGCTCGAGGCTACTATAACATGTCTAGGAGGTGCTTTTGAGAAAGGAAGCTTGTTTGGCGGATGTGTCGAAGTCGGAATCTGAAAATGACGATCGAGTTTTCTTCTCCAGTAGTTGCTCTATCGATTGCAGTTGACATTGCTTTCATCTTCTGGCTTCTTCCGTTGACCAAGCTGCAATATTCTTCGCATCACTTCACTCGGTCTTCTCAAGCATGTAGTTGCGTGAAGAACTATTGCATGTTCGTTGTCTGCCACTTGTGCCGCATTCGGTACTCTCCATGATTCTTCTGCGTTCAAAAGACGGGTTCCAGCAGTTGCTTCCAGAGTTGTACGAATTGTTTGAGTTCGCAATTTATACGACCGTATTTTTTCTCCATTCCATTTGGCACAAAAGTGAGGATGTTTCTGACCCAAGTATGCATCTTGGTCTCCTGCAATCCTTCACAAAGTGTCCTTGACTTACGCAGTTCAGACATGTGCTAGACTCTTGGAAGAACTTGCCCTTTGTGGTATGAAGTGAGCTTGTCATGGACGTCCCGTGATTTGTTCGTTTCAAAAAAAACATGCTCTGGTATACACCAAGCTGGTACCATCACCTTATATAAATGTTTATTGGATAGCGGAGCAGCCGCTGACTATCAACAGTGAATATGCGGAACAACCGCTGATGACGGTGGTAATAATCGAACCAACATCAGAACTGAGTATTCAGACCCTTTTATGCCACTGATTTTCTGCGTAGATAACTCAAATGCTCACTTCTGGTAAACAATATTATCACAGAGCATAAAGGATTGCCTGCATGAAAGTAGGCGCCGCCAAGTAGACTATCAAGCACAGTGGAGGGGTGACCTGGCGGCTTAATGGCAGCGTCCGGGCAAAAATTTGCCTCTCATGTTTCTGCCATTCTGGGGCCTTCCCGTGGCCCTGAATACAGTTGTAGAGCCCAAATTGTTCAACACCCGCAAAAAACCCGATTCTTGGGGACCCTCTCTTCAAGAAGCGAACGAGTTTCGGATTGCTCGTTCCCATCGCATGCCAGCGGGAGGAGCTGCAACTGCACGGATGCAGTTGCATTGCAGTATGCAGTGCAACTGCAATGCAACTGCAGTGCAACCGCACACCTGCGTGAGCACTCGTCCTCAGCGGTGGTTTGTGATACGAAGGCACAGTTTGTGATACGTATCACAGGCCCATATCTCCTTTTAGAGGCCACTCCAAAGATTTGGACCAACGCAGATTGGATACTCATGGGCCCCTCTTTACAACTATGTGCTAACCTGGGTGGATGGATCTTGCCCGGACTCTGCCTTCAAGTGATCAGTGAACAGTAAGGTTTGTCAACTACATGCTATTAATAACTAGTTGGGCTTCCCCGGTCTAGCCCGGGCCAATGTTCACCTGCACTGCGAGCCCTTCCCCCTCTTAAATGCCATGGATAACTTACAATAGGACACCCGCTTCGAAACCGCAAAAAAGAAACAACTCCAGAGACTTTACAGATCAAGCATTGCGGTTTGACATGCAAAGGAGAGATGTAGCATAATGACTTTCACAATAATGAGCTTCATTTTCTGTGTTGCTTTGGTGAAGGTCGGTCACTCGCTTTGCTCACCACAAATTGAAGCTGTTTTAGGATGTTTGACATCTTTTTTCTGGCAAGCTTGACTACGACTAAGTAAGAAGTAGTATTTTACATTATGTGAAAGTTTTTCTCGAAATTTTTTGATATTGATATGGCAAATAATTTAAGCGCGATCTTATGAAAAATCTTGACTCATTGTTCAAAGTGAAATGTGACGTGGAAACCATTAATTATAACCTTGAGCACGCCTTTGTACAGCACAGCGTTACAAAACACTCTTAGTCACTTTGTTAAGGTTGATTGCAGCATAAATGACGAAGAAAGCGTTGATTATAATCATGAACACGCATTTGTACAGCACACTCACTACAAAGCTATTGGTCACTTGCACGCTAAGGTAGACCGCAGCATAAAATATAGAGCGTATTCACTTGATTGAACGATTGAAACTCACATCAAGAGCACTTTTCACTGCACTTCGCTAACATAAATCCACAATGAAACATGCCGGCCTTGTTTACACACCTCTGCTTTGATAGCAGATGATAAGAATCATTTTTATTGCAAAGTGCTAGAAATCAATAAATCGATAGAAGGACCCAATAATTCGACGCAAAAAGTAGCCTATCATCTGCGCAGGGGTCGAAAACGTATGTGTGCAAAGTTTCAACTGAATCGGTTGAGCGGTGCGCGTTTCTATAACGCACATAGCCTCCAAACTCACAATTTTGAGTTTTATATATATAGACTAGCTTGCTTACCCGGCTCCGCCCGGCCCTGTGAAAACACTGTAATAAAGGTCCCATCCCTATCCCTGTACAGCCTTTCCCTGTACCCATTTCTACACTTCTTTTCCCGTTCCCTGTGCTGTTTTCGAAATCAGCATGTCCACTTACCCCCCGCGCCAATTCCCAGCCCTGTAGCTCAAACTTTACAAGAAATCGATAAAATCGATAAAAGTAATCGATAATCCTGAAAACTAATATTGTATTCGGAATCCCCATGCTCGATTACCCCCCGCGCCAATTCCCAGCCTTGTAGCTCAAACTTTGCAAGAAATCGATAAAATCGATAAAAGTAATCGATAATCCTGAAAACTAATATTGTACTCGGAATCCCCATGCTCGGTTACCCTCCTGTGCCAACTCCCAGCCCCGTAGGTGAACTCTGCAAAAAAATCGATAAAAATCGATAAACTCGATATCGATCGATGACGAAAAGTAGCCTATGACACCCGCCGGGGCCCAAAGTGTATGTGTGCCAAGTTTGGTCCGGATCGGTTCAGAAATAAAAATTTCTATTCGGAACATACGTACATACATACAGACATACAGACATACAGACATACATACAAACAGACATTCAGCTTTATATATAAGATATAGATATAACATACATGATAGATCTACATTGCTAAGGTGTAGTATTTGGATAATCTACGACACATTGTGCCCAGATATTAAAATCTTTATGAGATATTATCCTCGTCCTCCTTGTGTAATATCAAGTTTTGTTACCATGTATGGGCTGCACGTCAGAACGTACGTCGCGCGCGGCCACCGCTCCGCCGTGGAAGTGCGCGGCGGCTTCGCTTCGCGGAAATTCGCGGCGGTCGTACCTCCTCACCGTTTCCCTCGTGTATGCATCTCATCGATTCGCTCTTTCGTTGATATGCGTCGTCAGGAGCTCCGATAATATCTTTAATCATATGTTGTTAAAGGCAGTGGTGTCCAGGCAAATCCGGGCGCATGGGTTTTTCGCCTGAAAATCGATGAGGGTGTTTTACCAAAGACTGCCCAAGGGCAGCGCAACTTGTTCATTTACGGCTGAAAATCTGTCCCCGAAAGCCCCGCACCTGTGCCGTGACCGTAACCTAAAAACGACTTCGCTCACTTCAACACTACGTCCGCTCTGGGACCAATCCTACTCAGACAATTGCATCGGAAAGTTCGCGGCCTCAGAGCGTGCTACATGGGGCGCCGCGGCCCTTAAAATTTCAGCCGCGCACGCCGCGGCCCATGTATATTTTACCGGGAACTCCGCGGCCAAAATTAAAAATGGATAGAGCTTATCGGGAGAGTCGCGGCCCAATCACCTCACTCGGCGTGCCGCGGGCCCTATCAAAGGCCGCACTTCTTACACGCTGTAGCTCAAGGCGCAACCGGCGTGAGGTACGCCGCAGCGATGGGACTACCCTAAGTGTTTGTGGGGCTGGTAATCGCTTCTCGGATTGGATTGTGTGACGCTGAGTTTATACGCTCACGAAACAAACTTCAGCAATCGGTTGAGTGTTATCTACAAAAGTAGATGATGTCGACAGATAAAGGGGGGCCCTCATTACTTGTGGGTGTCAACTGGACATTGCCGCGACGCGGTATCACCGTAAGTCGGGTGAGAGGCAGCAGGGCCAGAGGAAATGTCCCAGAGGAAATGTTTAGGGGTCACGTTGTTATAGTAAAGAAAAATTACATATTTTGTAACCACACATAGTAATTTTCATATTTCCATTCACTATCTTCTTCATTTTCGCAAGATTTGGGGCCAAACTTCCACTAAACAGTATAAAATTTGGTACGACAGTGTAAAAACTTTTACAAAAAATGGAATAGTATGCCTTGCAAGTCGGCTTCCCGAGCTCTCGCGCAACTGATTATTGCCAGCCTGTCGCGCGCGGCGCCTGCGTAATTGGCAGTCACAAGTAATGGGATACACCCACAGATGAACTAACAAGTTGCTCAATTTGTACTCAGTCGTTGTCATGAAAGACAGGCCAAAATTTTTCACTCTTCCTAGGCCTCACAAGCATGCTAATCGGGTCAACTATCGGGCGCTTACAGGATGCGCCGCGGTCACTCACTGAGTCCAACATTTATTTATTTATTTATTTATTTCAATGCACTCATGATGCGCCTAAATGAGAAAAAGAAGAAATAGACAAAGCAACTATGAACAAAACGAGAATCCAGCCAGTCTCAATCGCAGGAGTTAAAAAAAATAGAGAAATAGAAGAACAGGATGAAAAAACCCATTCCCCAGACCTACCAAGACGTTCAACCACCTAAAAAAGTCAAACTGCGAACGACCTTCATAGACTGTATAGAATCCAAATCTTGCTCACTCTAAAATTATTATGACCCACCCCGTCATTTGAGTGTCAGCGAGCCTGCGGGTAAAGCTAGCTGACTGGCCCCCAGTAAAGATAATTTTAGAGGGGAGCAAGATCTATTGAGCATCTAGATGAACTTTTCAAGGAGAAGTAGCAGGGCATGGGGCTAGGTAGCTGTGATACAACGCCATCAGAAAACCCCTTGTTGATAAGACAGGTTGGTTCACGGTTAGCAAATATAAACATGGTCAGAAACAACTACTACAGAGATGAATGGTACCATAGATGTACACTCATTCTAATAAGAGGCAGAAAAATTGAGGATAAATGGCAGGAAAGATAAGCTTCAGAGTCCGTAAACTCCATTTGAAAAACGATATAAAAATTTTGTAGTAACACAAAGCTCAAATCGTGCCAGAACTAGCATGACGACCTGAAAAAAAAAACAATATCGAGATAAACAGAACACTAACACAAAAATGATGAAAGACTAAGATAAAGCAACTTGCGAATATCGAGATTACTTGTCCACCTTCATGACCTGAATCAAACTGAGTGAAAATCAACAAAGATAAGAATTACAGTTCAGAACCTCAGAGACTTCCATCTTTTGCAGACCCCTTTTCAATACCCACCCATTTTTTGATGACAAAAGTTCAGTAGGTAATCGATTTAACCAACGGGCACATCGATAAAACAACGAATCAAAAAGACCGGAGTAGAATTTTTTGTTCAATCTGGGATAGTGGAGATTGAATCCTCCTAGCCTACAGCTTACTAGTCTAAAGACCCAGAAGCTGCTAGCTCTCAGATCGATTTCCTTCCTTAATATCCGAAAACAAAAAACCAGATCAGATATGATTCTTCTGTTCAAGAGAGGCTTTAAACCCATCATCTTAAGACGTCCATCGTACGCAGGAATATCTTCTCTTGAAATAGTTTGGAGTTTACGAAAAAGAGTCATACGCGTGAAGATGCGTTGGACTTTTTCGACCTTCAGTATTTCCTTTCTACAAGATGGGTTCCACACCTGAGAGCAATATTCCAGGTGTGGGATAACATATGCCTTATATAATTTAGTAAGTAAAATCTGGTCAGATGAATGAATATTTCGAAAGATTGCAAATAATGAGGCATAAGCTTTTTGCACTACATAATCAATATGCTCTGTGAACTTCAATTTAGAATCAATCAATATACCCAGATCTCTGACTGATGAAGAGACAGTCAGCAAAGTACCATTCACTTCATACTCAGTCGGCTGATAATTACCAAGGTGTAGAAAGGAACACTTGCTAGCATTTAGAAAAAGACCATTGCACGACGCCCATCTACCCAATTTATCGATAGAAGATTGAAGTGCTGTATGCATGACATGATGACTTTCCTCATTATAGCATACATACAGCTTGATGTCATCCGCATAAATCGGTATATCATATATATATATATCATATATATATATGATATATATATGATATATATATCATATATATATATCATATATCCAATATCGGTCTATACCGGGCAGCTCGCGGCATGGATGATTGGTGGCTGAGCAAGCACCCGCGAACCTGATGCAATTGTCTAAGGGCCGCATGCACTAACATCGCCGCGGGGAGGGGATCGCAGCTTAGAAGAAAGCTTTATATTTCGAAACTCCAGTTACCTGGATTTCACGTTGTGTACCTATCCGTAAGTATTCCTACTACCCTTCACTATGAACATGTTGAACAGGAGCGAGAAGCTGTACAAACCCATTTTCCAGCTTTTGCATGATCCCTGGTAATCCCCAGCGCTTTTCTTTAAAGTCATTTTTCTTTCTCCGAAGTTAACGGAAAACCTCCAAAATTGTGCGTATTATCTAACCCGACAGTGCTAAGCATGTTGCTGATAAGAACAAATGATGTTTTGAAGTCATGAATTTTTCGATGATCCACAGGTCGAAAGTTGAGGCTTACCGAAAAATTCGACTTTTTAAAAACTCATTTGTTCTCATCAGCAACATGCTTAACACTGTTGTGTTAGATGTTCAGTACAACTTTGGAAGGTTTTCGTCAACTTCGGAGAAAGAAAAATGACTTTAAAGAAAAGCGCCGGGGATCATCAGGGATCATACAAAAGCTGGAAAATGCGGTTCGTACAGCTTCTCGCTCCTGTTCAACATGTTCATAGTGAAGGTTAGTAGGAATACTTACGGATAGGTACACAAGAGAAATCCAGATATCTGGAGCTTCAGAATATGAAGCTTTCTTTTAAGCTGCAATCCCCTCCCCAGCGGGGAGGTTAGTGCATGCGGCCCTAAGTGTAACGGTCACGGCGCAGCCGCAGTGTTTGGGGATGGATTTCTGAGACGTGAATGAATTGGTTTGGGCAGTGCCATAATGCCATAGCTAGAACCCCCTCTCTAGTTTCCAGGCAAAAACCCATATGCCCAGATCTGCTTGGACATTGCCATTAAGTCGTGAGTGCCTTTCAAGATGTTAGTCCCATCACTGAGTAATTTTAAGGCACTCAATCCTTAGCTAGCTACTAATTCGAGAGACAATTGATACGTAAATAAAAATAGATGACAACTTGGCAGCTCAATTCAAAACAAAAAGCTGTCTACATAAAGATAAAAATTATAGTGTTCTCAATTACATCTGAGAAGAATAGCTAACAGATTGGTTGGTCTTTTGTAGGATTACAAGAAACATTCAAGTTGTGAAAGCATACAAACAAACAAGTTTGCTTGTTAATACCAGTGTCAATCCAAGATTTTCGTTCGAAGGGGGAAAGTAAAAAGATGCTTTTGAGTGAAGACCCAAATTTATTTAAACAGGCCAGTTTAGACTTCAAAAAATTCTTAATTGTCCCAAGTACGATAAAGTCACTTGTGTGTTTTACAAGTTTCAAAAATCTCGATCATTGACCGGTTGATAACTATGGTTACACTCCTAGCACTAGCAAATGTCGTGACAGCACTGAATAGATAATACATATATTATTCATCGTACATTCCAGGCTTATCTAGTCGATATGTTCTTTCCATAATATAGGCTTTCAGAAAAGCTTTCAGGTAAAAAGGCAGAGGTACAGTAGCGGCGTGAAACAATGAATGAGCATCAAAGATCCATAATATTGGCGCAAAATCGAGTGTTTCTAGCAGCACTGATCCATTCGTCCACACGATTATCAAGATCAGCATATGGTCAGAATGCAGTAATCGTTGATGATAATTCCGTCGCATAGCTATATACAGCAAATACATCAGAGTGGTGTAAAATGAAACTCCTATACAGCAGTACATATTATATCCGTAATCGAAGTGTAGCTGGAAAAGCGCGATCATGTCTTGTAGAATAACATGAGAATAGATAAAGAACTAACAAGCATCTGATAAACATGTCTCACGAACCAAAGGAGCAACACCACGCCATAAGTAAGAAAGCTGTATGATATAAATAAAAATCCTAGAGATGATTTGAATTTTTCGAAACTTACACCACTGGCCGATTCCAGAAATTATTTATCCATGGTAGTGTAAAGCAAAAGGAGACATAAGAGGCGCTAAGTATGTATGCAAAGGCCGAGAAATAATCGAGATATTCCGTGACCCAACAATCGCGAGAGTGAAATAATGCTGAACAGATCCTGAAATTTTCACTACTAACGAGTTTTGGCCAAATATCAAGTTGTCACTGGGAGACTAATCTTGGAAGGACCTTTATTTCACCTTTTAAGTTAGCGAATCTGACGCTTGAATAAATAATTGCAATGCCAAGCTGATGGCAGCTTTGCCTAGCTTAAAGGCATGTCCGGGCAAAAACTCAATTTTTGGAAAATCCTCTTACGGGGGTTATCCGCAACACTGAATCCGAAAATCGACATTAAAAGGCGCGAAAACGGCAAGAGCATGCGTTTTTAAGGCCCGTATGCACGTACATTCCCGCCGGGGAGAGGAGGGGAGCTGGATCCCCAGGGGAACGGTCCCCTTCTTTGAATCCCGCTATGCCAGAGGGGAGGGGAACGATCCCCTCCCTTGCACCTACAGCGGGGATGGTGTCATTGCGGTGGTCGCATCCAGCTCACAGCTACCAGAAGACCTCGCCAAAGGAGCTATTTTCACCCAATTTTGTGTACTAGAATGGCTTTTGGAATAAAATGTACATAAATAGGGATTTCGAGTGCCTTTGCTCCTTTTCTCCGTCTTCTTCTTTATCTACTTACACCCATTGTATATCCCTCCGTCGGTCTCTTCTTTTTTCCCTATCACTGGCTCAGACTTTGTTATACTCGTTACGTGCTTTCGTAGTAATAATGTTGATTTTTAAAGTAATGATTCTATTTTCATATTATGGTTTTCTAGCATATATTAGGGTGATCGGTAAAAAATGGGGCACCTAAAGAATAAATGTAGATTTATCAAAAAAGAAAAGTGATTAAACTTCCCAATTTTGACAAATGTTAGAATCAATTATTCTCTTTCAGAAAATACCTATATGAGATTTTTATAGTGGCTGAAATGCAAAGTCAGTCACTTTGACAAATTATAAACTTCAACTTCAGTATCTGCGCAGTGAAACATGCGAAACCATCCAAAGTACTACTGCTACAATGCGTGAAGGCACAGTCACCAGACCGACGATGGGTTGCTGGCCTCAACTTTCAAATTCAGGAGATATGGCCATTAGCAGCTTTGAAAACAAAGATACGTGCCATTCAATTCTTTGCAGGTGAACACAAGTTTTATAGGGACCATATGAAACAGCTTTTCATGCTCTATCGATCCAAATGCGGATTACCTCACATTTTGTCTGAAAATACAGATTGAAACTTGATTAATTGGTTTTCGTTGCCCCAAAAAATCGCGATTTTTCAGGCATTTCGCTTTTTTTAACCCAAAATAGAAGAAATTTTGTTTGATATTTTGTTTGAAAGAGCATGAAGAGCTCTGTCAAATGGTATATCAAGTGCTCTATAACTTTACGGTATGGCAGCGCAAGAATGAGCGATGTGTAAAAAACCCTGTTCGAGTTCTTCACGGCGTCACGCGTAGGATTGTGGTAGAGGAGCGCTGACGCTTTTCCAGGATATAGGCGAAGGTCACTTATACAAGCGACTTTTACATTGCAGCTTGCTTGTTGTTGGTCGAAACAAAAATCTCAAAATTTGATAAAAATCAAGCTGCCCCATTTTTTATCAACCGCTTCAATGGTTATGGCTATACCTCATAGCAGAATTCATGAGTGTACAGTTCTGTAGTTTCGGTGATTTCTTTTGAGCGATTGCTAGCCATTTCTTTGCGGTACTCTTTCGCTGCAACCAATTCGATGATTGATTTCAAGGGTATCGATCGGGCGAACCCCAGTGGGGATCCCTCCTTTCCCTTCCCCTCCCCGTATGCACGAATGTAGCTCAACAACGCGGGGGAGGGGTCGACATCCCCTGCAACGGAGTAGGGGTTCGATGGTGTAGATCGTGCCAGGGAGCGAATACTCTAGTTTCAATCAAATATTACAAAGCCTTCCGTTCCATTTGATGGAAGAATTTTCTCCAAAGGTTGGATTTCTCTTCGGCGACCTGCAGCTTGCAATCTTATCTCCCTCTTCTGTATTCGCTTCTTGAGAAGAGACCAGTGCATATAATGTTTGCCAATTTCGAATATTTGTAGGAGTTCTTGACATTCACGCAAACTGCGCATTTTTCATATGACTTGACAGTTTTAGCCATATAGGCTGATTAAACACATTGTAACTTCCATACATAAGCTGCCTTGAAAAAATCTAGAAAGTAGCAGATTTGCCTATTTCTGATTAGAGATCCCCAGGGGAGTGATCCCCTCCCCAGCGTTCCCCTCGTGCATAGCAGGGATGGCCGCTGGGGATCATTCCCTTGGGGGAATAGACGGTATTTCGCTAACAGCCACAGCCTCCATGAAGAGTTGGTACGATTAGCAGCTTCTGTTATGTGTAGAAATGCTGGTTTGAATGTCCGCGGCACCCTCCCCATTTTTTTTCGGCAGCATAATATCTTCTAATCATTCATTGCAGAGACATCATGACTTCTAATGTTGAACACTTTCACGCTGAAATGAGCAGCATTAGTGAGCAACATTCATGAAAACAGCAGGAATATATTGTGCGTAAGAAATATTTTTTTGGTGCGCCGAGCGCAATCACGGCAGGCGGCATTCCGAAACGACTAAATTATTGCCGGTGAAATGCTGGAGGCGAGTAGCTACCAAAAGATGAGAAAAGAGGAGTAAAACCATAAGAAGCGGAAGCGAAATAGTTTCCCCGCTCCCCCTTCCGCATAAGGTTCCCTTCCCCTACTTCCAGGGGATCCCTTCCCCGGTATTGTCTTTGTGCATACGGGGGTTCGCGTGGGGAAGGGAGGGGAGCCCCAGCGGGGATTATTTCAATGGATGTACGTGCATATGGGCCTAAAAGCCCTACAATTTGAAACTCGACGGTCCCCTCCATGGCAGAGACGCAGTGTCACTGCGGGACCCCACAAATTTAAAGGTGAGGGCCTGCGTACTCTGCCGCATAGCAAGAACTCGAACAGGTCGGAGGACCGCGCGCCAAGGGGTAAGTTTCCCCACTTCCCGATCGCTTTTCTTGTTATAAGTCGAACGATATAACCTCGGACTTGCGCAGTGCTGTGTCTAAAGAGGGCCCCTTTCGCTGACGGTGAAATCCCAAAACCCCCATCTTGCCCGGACATTGCCTTTAAGGGACTTACCTACCAGTAAAATTTGCCCAAGTAGTGATAGAGGTCATTAGTTGTCAGCTGCGAAGTTAACACCGTATACAGAGCCGATCTCTGCACGCATAGGTCCCCCCTCATCCAGCAACACTCATGAAATCAAGATTGAAATCTTTGTTGTAATTTCGAGATCCGAATTCAATATCGATACTCGTCCGATTGCGGCAACTCGCCAAGGTTCTCTATCATGTTCCCGAAAAACAACTTTATTCGCTTTCTTGTATATAAGTTTACTTCCATGAACCTCACTGCAAAATTGACAAAGTTGGAGAACAATCGGAAAAAATTTGCCATGTTCGGAAAATCGATTCACTCCGGATCCGACTGAATTACCCGTACACCAGATTATGCAGACCCCTTAAAACAGAAAAAATATACCAAAAATATTTTTAGACAATATGATGGGACTCATATGGCCCTGTCACCGAAGGATCTTCGTGCTAGCGAGCCGCTTCTATCTATCGTACCGAGCCCGAAAGGGTTTTCAGTACACGCTATTAGTGAGGTGCAGTCGAGCTCATCTGCACGCACTTCTAAAAGCTATTCTCAGCAAAGAAACTCACTATCACATATTATATGCATAGAGAAAGATAAAGAGCATCCATTTTTTCCATGAAATTTGTTAGGATGTTTCGCATTTCACGTTCCAAAAATTGCAAAATAAAACCCTAGCTTGTGCTTTTTAGGAACCAGTCATAACCACATTATAGTACTTGATGAGCTCTGTATAATGCTTATCTGTTCGAAATGCTTTTCTTTTCACTTTCAAAAGATAGCAAAAGATTTCGCGTTCGAAGAATTTTTGTCTGCGACTATGAGTCGTGGCCATTTCTATACTTTTTTGGCAAAAAATTCTCAAAATTTTTAGACCCACGTCTTCCAGAAAGCGTAAAATGTTGATCGTAGCTCTCAAGTAGCTCTTTGTGTCATTCTTACAATTTCTCATCCTTGCTTCCCATTAGAAAATGGAGGATAGCGGAACGATGTCGCCAGTTTGAGCTGCCTTTCGCGGCCAACTGGTCCTTTGCAATGTTGTTGCATGTCGTTCTAGGACCAGTAGCCCGCGGAGGCTGCTCAGTCTGGTGGTCTTCGTTCCCCTATCTGGAAATGAACGATGAGAGAAGGCGAATTCTTCTCCGTAACTTTTCTGCTGTCCCTCTTTATGAGTCGCTGAAAAAAGTGAACTATCAAAGGAGTGAACTATCAATTATCACTGCACCCAGTTCTCAAGCCTTAATTGAACGAGTTGGTGTATAAATTCACACTTGGGTACTGCTGGACTATGCTTAACATATCGAATTGACAAAACTGCTTCGACCGCAAAGAACTTCATTTAGAAAGCAGAAAAAGCTTACCAGGTGACTAGACCAACGGAACCGTAAATCCTCCAAAGCAAGCGATTCTCGAGCTTTGATCTTGTGGATTTCACATATTTGAGAAATATCCATACGGAGTAGAAGTTCATCAAGGAGAAAATGAACGAAGCAGGTTCCTAAAACTTTAGGTGCGAACTGTTATAAAAACAGCGAGTAGTGTAAGTCGAAAGTCTGTAAGACTTATGGCAAAGAGTTTAATACAAATTGCTAGGGATAGTCATAATATGTATCAATTCAATGTGGTATTTCAGACAAACCTACTCATATAGGTTTCGAACTGAATTACTGATTAGGCGACCCTAACGGAGTCGTTGCCAAAGCAACAGCATTTGATCTAGTAGTGCCCAAAAAATTTTACTCCAAACGTCAGTTCCTACTCAAAGATGCTGAGAGTGGGCATGAGATTAAGTTTAAATTACTTAAATTTAGCATATAAGTTCGCTTCTTTTTTCAAAAAGTCCTAACAGTAAGTCCATTCTGTTGTCAAGGATTACCTACTCAGGTAATCGCCGGGAGCAGGCGGCCCTGCTATTTTTGGACAAGCGGGCACTGAAAAAAATAGTTTGCTGATTTCTTGCGGTCCGCTTGCAGAAATCTGGAAGAATGTTGTCCAATTTTGAGACGAATGCTCAAAGAACAATCGTGCTTTTTCTATAGATTAGTTGCGGCGAAGTGGCCGCATTCTCGCAGACTTTCCGCGTGAATATGAAAAAATATTGAGGGCCGCGCGATCCTTTGTGGATCGCACAGCACGCAGGTACCTTCCGCTGAGGGAAGGTACCCCAAACTCGAGTAATCAAACCATCGATGACACCTCTGCCACATAGAGTCTCACCTTTGCTCGGCGTACGCCCGAAACTGCGTAAAAAGAGTCCGAGCGCCTGCTGAAAGTTTGGCCAGCGCTGAAGGAGATTATTTGACGTTTGCTTGCAGGAAATTTTCTATTGGCAGAAAACGGAAGTACCGCTCGCTGAAGGTTTAGCCACGCCCCAAAATTTTGCTGACCGCTTGCAGAAAAGCGCGAGTTTGCGGACCGCCTGCCCCCGGCGATTGTCTGAATACAGATGGACTTACCTCTAGGGCAAACTTGAATCTACAGCGGGCTTAGCTCTAGGGCAAACTTAACCCAAGTTCAGACAAACTTAAAAACCCTTTTTTCGTACGTAAAGGGCTGGATTCGCTAGCGGTGAGAAACGAACAGACATTGCGAACTCCTCAGACAATTCACCGGAACTTCCGCAGGACAAGCAGATACTTCAGCGGTTCCGCAACATTTTTTTAACCATTAAGAAAGTGCACGCTCCCAAATGCAGGGATTCCGCAGGAAATCATCAGAGCAATTGGAAACCGGAACTTCCGCAACATTTTGCATAAAGCGCTGCGGAAATGCTGTAAAATCGCAGCGATTTCGCAAGCTTGATCTGCCAGCATTTCCGCAGGATTTTGTCCGCTACCTGATTGTTGTCAGCTTGTCGCGAGGGCGCGGCGCAATTGACACCTTCGATAGATCATTCTCAATGCGCAGATGCGCTACTGCTTTATATTTGGCACCCGCCATCCTTGATCCGCTTAATCCACTTACGCTTGATCCCCTTCGTCATTGGTCGATTCAGTGAATTGAGCAATAGCGAAGCGGTTGTCCGCTTGATGCACTTCATCCACTTGACTATTGGTCAGTTCACTGAATTGACCAATGATGAATCGGATCAAGTGCATTAAGAGGAGAGGATCAAATATGGCGGGTGCCTTTGCTTCGTCTAGATAAAGTGCGCGACATGTGCGGGGGATTCCATTCTGAGTGTAGTGGTCAATGCGGCTTTGACACTCACCGCGTGCGAACATGTCTCGGGCTTTTCGCATGAGGAGGAGGGGGTGAATAAATACGGAATATACTAGACATATCCGGCGTCAATGATTAACGAATGTAGAAATGCTCCACGTATGCTTCGGCCAAATTTAACTTCACTTATATACCTATCCGTGCTCTTCTTTTTTTGACACCGGTGCTGAACATGGTGCAGCACGCTGCTTTAAAAAATCTTTTTGACGTTTACAGAAGGTTTTCTTTTAGTCCAAGGTTATCAACTCAAAGGCCTAAGCTTCTACTTTTCAAGTGACTCTGTAGAGTTGTGCCGCCAATATTTGTTTAAAGGCAGCGTCCGGGCAAAATTTTGCCTCTCATGTTTTCGTCGTTCTAGGGCCTTTTCGTGGCCCTGGTTACAGTTGTAAAGTTCAAATTGACAAAAACCCTCAAAAAACCCGTCCTTGGGACCTTGTTTTAAGGACGAGACGAGTTTCGGATTGTTAATCTCCGCGGCTCGCCACTGAGGAGGAGCTGCAACTGCATGGGTGCAGTTGCAATCCATGATCGATCGATGCGTGAGCACACGTCCTCAGCGGTGGTTTGTGATACGAAGGGGCGGATTGTGATACGTATCACAGGCCCGAGGACGAGGGACGTATCACAGGGGGACGAGTGGCATAGTGGTATGAGGCGCCACTATGACCAGATCGGGCACAGGTTCGATCCCCGCCCCTGGGCCAACCAAGCCCTCTACCCTCCGGGGCTGGTAAATTGGTACCAGAGTAATCTGGGAGGATAAAAGCACTGACTTGGAAACGGCTGGCCCCCGCAAGTCACTGTAATAGGCTCGCACGCATACAATTGCCTCTTCGACTATGAAGTTAGTGTGTGCGTTCGGCGCATGCCCCCAGAGGGTATCGAAGACGTCGAATCCTTTATCCTTTATCCTTTATCACAGGCCCGTATCTCCTTTTAGAGGCCACATCAGAGGATCGGACCAACGCAGATCGGATACTCAAGGGCCCCTCTTTACAACTATGTGCTCATATGGGTAGATGGACCTTGCCCGGACGCTGCCTTTAAGAGATATAAGCAAAATCGAACAACAGTTGCAACAAAGTGCGGCAACGCGAACGACGCGTGCGACGTCGCAAGTTTCCCTTGCTTCGATTTCAGAGAGAAGAACCGTAGTTTCAATAATGGAGTGTACTGTACACAACATAGATACTTTTGCATATTGTTTGAAACTGAGTTCTTACTCCTATCTTTCAAGAAAGCAAAAAAGTCCCTCACAGGCGACAAAATTCAGACACTTCGAATTCACTCAGAACTCTGGGTATGGATCTTATCTGACATGCTGACTACAGATTAGCCCACAGTCTGCGAAGTTCCCTTTGTAGGCCAACGGCTGAAAGTACACTCTTTTTCGCTGCGCGCGATTTCGCCCGAAACGTGTTAATCTGAAAATTGGTCTTGTTCTTTCTTACTTGTTAAAGGTTTCCTTGAAGACTGCGGACGAGGGCACTAACGAAATTGCACTACCGGCATAGGTTTTAGTCCCGAAACTGGATAGTGTAAAGTTGAGGGCAAAAATACTATGAAACTGCTTTATACTCTTCTTTCATTTTCAGCTTGCATCCTCATCCCTTTCAATATTTTACTAAGGGAAAAGTTTTTTCAAAAATGTCTTTGCAAAGTTTTCGCACATCAGTGGGACTTGACAAACAAGAAGACTTGTGTGCTAGCCTGTGAATTACTTCAAAGTGTAGAATCAAGTGCAGCAAAGCTCTACCTGGATAGTAATATCGAACAATCCCAAAACAGGCAACTGCACAGCTATAAATGGCCATTTTCCGTGAAACTGTGGAACAAAATCATGCTGGTCGACAAACATATCCACCGCTTTCCACATGCACTTATATCGACAACTAGAATATTCATTTTACATGCTATAATTCTTTGCCGAACACACCTAAAACATGAGCCCTCGGTCCAACCGCAGCTCTCAAATGAAAGCGGACAAGAATGGGAACGTCGACACCCATCAGTGCATCCACGATACAAAAGCGAAAAATCCCCAGCAGATGACGCTGCCTTTTGAATAAAAACCGCAACAAAAATCAAAAATGTGTTGACCATTGTTTAACATCACTTAGAGCGCGGACTGTAAATGGAAACACTTATATATGGAGTTTAAACTTACTATCGAGTATAATAACGGTCTACCAAACTGATAATGAACGTCTTTATAGAAAGATCTTTATTATTTGACAGTGATATCACAGAACATCCACATACGTACTCATATAATCATCATCTAACATTAAATAAGTCTTAATGAGAAAAAAAAACTATATTGTGTACAATGTTAACTGGCAGCATGATGATTTTATACGTACGACAGACCGCACCCGTTGGCCGTAAAAAGGTAGAAGAATCAACATTGAAAAATTCGGAAAACTATACAAGTAATGAACATATAGGATCTCTTATTGAGCTATGCAAGACGATTAATCTAAAAGAAAAAACAAGCTTCAACAAGAGAAGTGTCAACACTATCAGAGGCACGAAAGATCCCTGGCACATCTAACTGCTATGCTTATGAAAGCATGAGATATTACATTCAGATATATAATACTGTAAAACAGCTGGTCTATGACGAAGATTGCACTAATCGAAAGACAATAAGTCATTCCCGCACAAGGTAGGCTGCACTGCTAAACTTCTGATAATACACTGGGATGACTGATTCCGATAGTTATCATATAGAATAGCGGTGGCACAGGAACGAGCAAAAGTGCAAAGAAGCTTACGGCCGAGTCCCTGAAATGGTGACAATATATTTACCCAAGTTGTCGATGAACACTCTCCGTGTAAGAGGTTTTTCTTTCCTTCCTTATTTAGCGCCTCTTTATGCATCCAGATGCAGGATGCACTCGCAGTAACACTTACAGATTCACATTTAGTGCGATACGCTATTATTTACGTAGCTGAGTTGGAAGCACGAAAGCAAGGCAGCTTTACGATAAAAAAGAATAGTAATGTCTCGTACGTTCTCTGTTCGTAAAACCTGGGCATTTTGTCATATATTCAGTAGCTTTCTTTGCCAGACAGGTTTGATACAAATGTTTTATTCGGCGTAACGTTTCGGCAATAATGCCTTCCTCAGAGGCCTGAAAGTCAGTCATTCACCTAAATCTTGCACTTTACACGGCCAAACCTCTCCTTTAGACTCGACTATTCAATTCATTCTAAGTGTACATCAACGAGTATCCAACTCACTAACAACTCACCAGGGGTCACGCTGATAATGTGCTTCGAAAGCAGTGCCTAGCTTCACCCAGAGATGACAAGAGTATAAACGTGGTCCTTTCAAGGATCTGTTTATATAGTGGGCATTATAGCTGGCAATATGACAGGAACGGCATGAGATCACTTGTAATAGAGAGTTGTTCATTTTTGCCATTCATTTTGGGCTCCCTGGATAGAATGAATGACGCCTCCAAGGCTTTACGAGCAGATATTTTTGTCTCTAAAGCTAATACAACGCACTTAACATTAAAATCATTGCCGCCATGATCAACTTTTTTATGCTTTCCCAGCGGTGCCGTTACGTTTTCCCGTTTTTTAAAAAAATGTTAAGTGCGTTGTATTAGCTTTAGAGACAAAAATATCTGCTCGTAAAGCCTTGGAGGCGTCATTCATTCTATCCAGGGAGCCCAAAATGAATGGCAAAAATGAACAACTCTCTATTACAAGTGATCTCATGCCGTTCCTGTCATATTGCCAGCTATAATGCCCACTATATAAACAGATCCTTGAAAGGACCATTTATACTCTTGTCATCTCTGGGTGAAGCTAGGCACTGCTTTCGAAGCACATTATCAGCGTGACCCCTGGTGAGTTGTTAGTGAGTTGGATACTCGTTGATGTACACTTAGAATGAATTGAATAGTCGAGTCTAAAGGAGAGGTTTGGCCGTGTAAAGTGCAAGATTTAGGTGAATGACTGACTTTCAGGTCTCTGAGGAAGGCATTATTGCCGAAACGTTACGCCGAATAAAACATTTATATCAAACCTGTCTGGCAAAGAAAGCTACAGAATAGTAATGGCTAATCTGGACAAATTCGAATCACTTGAAGGCAGTATCCGGGCAAAAACTCAATTTTGAAATTTTGTGCTTATACGGGCCTATTCGCCATGCTGAATCTGCAAATCACACTGGAAAACGTGAAAACGGCAAAGAAGGGCTCTAGCGCAGAAGGGAAACAGCAAGCGGGCGGGGTCCTGCCCGCTGTGGATTCACGCTCCCAGCTTCCGGAGCGGTGTTCTTGATTCCGCTAGCCGTCCTAACACTTCACCGGCCAAGTACGAATGACCGACTTGAAACCGGAAGCGACAAGATCGCTTCGAAAGCTGGGAGCGTGAATTCACAGTGAAAAAGACCCCGCCCACCTGCTAATTTCTCTCCTGTGCTAGGGCCGTTTTTCGCCCCTTTTCGCCTCTCCAATGTGTTTCGGATTCAGCGCAGTGAATAGGCCTGGGTAAGCACAATATCTCAAAATCGAGTTTTCTCCCGGACACTGCCTTTAAAGCGTTTAAAGCGTCCGCGAAAGTTGGCATAAGCGGTTATATCAAGTCGTGATGTGTGCATCACATGCGCTCATACGATGATAAGTGCTCAGTTGCTCGTTCGCACCGCGCGACTATAAATTCGGCCGCAATCATTCCGATACACATGGAAACGCCAGAAATTTAAACACAACTCACTTTTGGAAAGAAAGGGCTAGTAGCGCAAATGCCAACAAAAACATGTTCACCATCAACATTGCGAGATGCATGGGTGAAGTGCATACAACCTCTGGAACACGCAACTTTATCACGTTAGTTGACTTCAATGTGCTTACTTGCTATATCTTTCATTGACATTTTCCCTTCGACCGCAAGATGCACTGCATTTGCACCTAGACTCCATAACATGACTATATACGGATAAGATTGGTATAACACTCCAGCCTAGAATAGAATCAGTCTTGACGATCATACATTGGTTTGACCAACCAGCAAAGCATGTATGATGGCAACTTTGGGTATCGAGAGTAATGCACAGTAATAAGCTTTAGCATCCCTTCTCCGCTTCAACACCACTACATAGAGGACAGTGCGAAACAGCAAGACCATACCCAACAGAAAAAGCAGGTAAACAAATGGCAGAGAATATCTGAACCATGTTAACAGTTATTCCAAAACAATCAGACATTTGATGAATTCGCTTACAAAGGAAAAACCACTTCGTAAGAGCAACGCATAGGTTTGACATGGTTGATAATAGGATTGTACAATTCAGGGTACCTGAAAATTGTAAATTACAGTCGTTAAAGCACTTATTTTAATTCTAATCAAGCTGACAAGTAAACGAGCTACCCATCAACATCATTGTGAACTAAGTTAAACAACTTACCATTCTTTTATGTTAGACCTAGCACAGCCCCAGAGTTTGAAAGAAAGTCGAGGAGGGAATACCAGTACAGCTGCGATAGCCGCAGCTAGACATTCGATAACACAGCATAGATGTTCGCATAATTCGTGCACACGAGACCTGAAGTTGTTTAGGCCTACAGAGAATAATACATTTCTTAACGTACGTCCTCTTAGGTGTATGCCAGTACACGCAAAAGCAATGTACTAAAAGCGGGAGAATGGCCATAAAAAGCAAGAAGAGCCAGTCGTATGCGGAGAGCTCCGCGTCGCACGTTGCGCACACACGGTGATCCACGACAGCGCTCCCCCAAGTACATGGCTGGAATAGGAACCTGCGTTACATATTTGACAATCAGAATAGGGAGAATGCTAAGGTCACAATGGAAGCTAAACCCTGAAGAAGTTGACATGCAAAATCAAACCGAGTCTCATAGTATGGCAGTCTGGTGAATCAACGTGTGTAATCTGTAGCGAGATGCCAACAACCCAGTGGCCTACCCAGGGCGGGGGCGCCCCCCCCCCCCCCCGAGAATGGGTCGCGAAATTTTTGAAAATTACTTAAATGTGCTATAAAATGAGCAGAAGACTTGTTTACACTTGTAAATAATTGAAATAATTTTTAAAAATTTTTAAGCATTTAAATCAGCCTTGTAAAAAAATTTTTTCGGGAACGTGGCTGCCGCCACGCCCCCTTTTTCTAAAATTTTGGGTTCAGGGACCCGGAAGAATTTTGGGAAACGTCCCAAAAAATTTATTTTTTGTCGCGCCCCTCCCCCCAGGCCGAAATCCTGGGTACGCCACTGCAACAACCATATAAAACTTTTGGGCTCAATCATCGCCTGCCAACTAATTCATAATGATATAACCCCCCAGGGGCAAACTCTCTGAAATAAGCTAAGCACCAACTGGATCTGACTTTACTACAGTCGGAGATATGATATTTGTTTCACCATTCCAGATAAGACCCACTATACCCACAGAACTTAACCATACCGCCAAAAGAGTGACCTCCGTTGGCTGAATGCATGCGGATACAGGAGCAAAAGCGGGTCCGTTCGTTAACTTTATGGCAGGGTTCATATTGTTCCGCAAGTTCCGGAATAGTTCCAGCATAGCACACTTCGGAACTTACACATCAGTATGAACCCAGCCTACAGACATCAATGAGGATCAACAAGAACACGAACATTTTCTCTGACGAGTGCCGTTACGATACAAACAGCATTCATGTTCTATTTGCCCAAAACGAATAATCAACCTATATATGGCATATTTCAATAAAGGCTACTACTTGCAGAGGAGAAGTCACTTGGAAACTAATATTAATATGAAATAAGAGGAAATTTGAAAGCATACTAACTCCACATTCCGACCAAGAAGATTCAGCATTACTGCTATTTCCGCTTAGCAACATATAACGACCACAAAATCCGTGACATGGAGGAGGGAGCGAAGCAGAATCTCCAAGCGACAGAGCAGAAGACACCATCGAAATCTTTTCAGTTCCCTGGCATACATCACAGCATCTGCAATGTTTCCATCCTTAACTGCACCAAAAAATGACGATTGGAGCTAAGCGACGAGAGGGAAAGGAAGTGCATGTATAAGTGACAGAACACTCGAACAAAAATAAAGGCACAAAATAAAAAAAATTTTATACAAAAAAGGATTTACCACATTGTATTTGCACTTCATGACCAGAGTGAGCATCAACAAGGCAATATATTTTGGAGGAAGTGTACTTGTCAATCAGCACAACAAGCGTAGAATGTTCTTCTCTAGCGGATGTTGTCCGGAATCAACGGACTGCTCGGCTTGATTGCGATGCATTTTCAAAATTCGCTCTAATGGACAAATTTTGTAAGTGCAATTCTACGCTTGTTCTAGAATCTGATTGTTCGGAGAAAGGTGAAAGACGACCTGGGATGAGGAACCAGGATTGTTCAGGTAGATAAGTTCACAACAGATGTCATATCCTACGACGTAGAACGTTACTCTCGCTATGATAACTTTGTGTTCGTTCTGAATGTACTCCCCAGCCAGGAATGTCTAGGAGATCTGTAGAAGACGGAACTTCGTCCACATTGTCAGGAATGTACTCATCCGATGTCTGAAAAACTGATTCTAATTTCGAGTCTGATTCTGATTTCGAGTCAGTCAAAAAATAACCCAACCAAGAGGTTTGACAGCAATGTTTTTTTTTTTTTGAAATACAGCAATCACGCTAAAATCTGGATTCAGACAACAACCGGTTGCAGAGTCCACTATTCTCTACATCGGGATTCAAAAGACATGACTTCACAAGTAATGGTACAGTACACCTATTGACTTAACCTAACTGTGTAGAAACAAACAGATTATTTTAGCTAGTAACCATCACTAACAAGACGGTGCAAAGTAAAACGATATCAAAAACCTACAAACAAACACGCTTAAGGCCCGATGCACGTACATCCCCGCTGGGGAGGGGAAGGGATCTGAGGGGGATGCGTCATATCTCGCTACTCTACCTATCATTCTTCTTCTTTCTCTATTGCTTATGAAGTTTTTCATACACTTATACCTGCGCATAATGCATGCCAGGTTACTTCCATACAAGATTGGTTTTTGCCATTTTGTGTGATCCTCAGAGGATCCTCAGGGGATCCCCTAGGGATCACCTCATATTTTCAAAGTGCTTTTTATTCCTGAGAAGTCAATGAAAAAGCTGTAAATTTTGTACTGAGGATACACCACGGCACTGCTAAGCATACTTTCGACGAAGAAGTGGAATTTGAAGATAGTGAATTTTTTGATTATCCCTGGCTCGCGAGACAGGGATTACCAAAGATTTCGATACACTTAGATTTCACTTATTTCTACCATAATCATCTTTAGCAAAACCCTACTATATCCATAGTACAATTTTACAGCGTTTCATTGAGTTTTCAGGGAGATTGACATTGAAATTGAGAGGTGATGCCTGAGGATTCCCTGGGGATCACACAAAATAGTGAAAATCTAATCAATCACGTCAGTAATCTTGCATCCATTATGCGTAGTTGTAAGGGTATGAAAAACTTCATAAGCAAGATAGAAAAAGGAGAAGAAAGATAATGTACGGGCCTAAATGATAGCTTTGACAAAAAAAAACGAAAAGAAAATAGCCGATATACAATTCCACCAAAACTTAATTCTCTGTTGCGGCGTTTCTGTGATCTACATTCGTATCATTCGAGACTTACCAGGGAGTCTGCTGATGACTTGCTGGTAAGCATAGTATCCAAGTGACTATTGTCTCCCTCTGACTGTGGTCCACCATTGTTAGCCTTATTTACAAGCAAGCTTTTTGCACTCCAGTACAATAGTATCGCGAAGAAACAGCCTGAAACATGTGGTAATGACAAGCGACAGAATTGGATCGCTCATATTATGTGTGAGGAAATAAGCAAGAATCTTTCCACAATTTCAAGTATATTTAGAGTCCAAACAGGTTTGTGTAGAAAAATTTCCAGGGCTGGGATCAGCCACTTTGCTCTTCATTCGATTTCTATTGCCTTCTTACCTCATCTCCCCCCCCCCCCCCCCTCCCACCCCTCCAAAAAAAAAATCCTCAAACCGGCACCGTCTACTAGTGCAATCGCACGTTGATGGAACGAGTTTGCACAGCTGAGACGTTTTACACTGCTTTCAAGCGCTATTCATAATCTCAAAAATTTCAACACAGAAAGTTGGACTTTACAATGACATGCTACTGAATGCTGCTGAATGTAAGGAGTGCGCAGCTATATAGACTCTGTCGCTGTACAGCTCCTGGTGCGAGGTGCAGCAAGTTGCTAGTCTCTTCGCCATAGGAGGTACATTAAGACATTAAAGGCAGTGTCCGGGCAAAAACTCGATTCTGAGATTTTGTGCTTATACGGGCCTATTCGCCATGCTGAATCCGAAAATCCACATTGGAAAGTGCGAAAACGGCAAAAAAGGGCTCTAACACAGGAGGGAAATCAGCAGGTGGGCGGGGCTTTCCCCAGTGCGATTTCACACTCCCAGCTCCCGGAGCGATTTTCTCGATTCCGCTGGCCGTCCTAACATCGCTACCGGTCAAGTGCGAATGATTGATTTAAAACCGGAAGTGAGAAGGTCGCTCTGGAAGCCGGGAACGTGAATTCGCAGTGGGGAGGACTCCGCCCACCTGCTCATTTCCCTCCTGTGTTAGAGCCATTTTTCGCCATTTTCGCACTCTACAATGTGCATTTTCGGATTCAGCGTAGCGAATAGGCCCAGGTAAGCACAAAATCTCAAAATCGAGTTTTTGCCCGGACACTGCCTTTAACATTGTGACAATGGCGGCGCCCATGCGTCGCATACGTTTCCACAACCGCATTTTCTTGGCTTCTATCTTTGAGCGAATTGTTTTTCCTTTACATTATAACAATTTTTAACCGCATATGACTGTGTGAGGTGACCACTTAGATGATGCCCTTAATTTGAGTGTTTCATGCTTTGTAACGTTCTGGTATCCGCAATGACCGCACACATATTCATATTCAGAATGCGCTACACAACGGTCAAGGTTTTGCACAACCTTTGCTCATCTGCCTTCAATCTCCTTAGGCCTCGGGCTGCGTTCACGCGATTTGATCGTGGAACTGCGCAAGGCCTAAGAGGATTGCAGATGTGCAAAGGTTGTGTAAAACCTTAACCGTCCTGCACTGAGTTCGTAACACGACAAGATTCAATCGCTAAAAGACAAGTGTTACGAACTCAATGCAGACCGATCTTCTTGTTTTTCGGTTGTGATAGTTAGTCACGATGTCGTGTTGGAAAACTATCACAACCGAATTGTAGGAAGACCGGCATGCAATGAACCCGTAAGGCCCCGGTCAGACTTCACGCGACTTAATCGTCGCGATCTAATCGCCAAGATTTCCATTCATTTTCATTTCACGTTCAAAAATTTCGGTCTGGAAAAGTATCACAACCGAATGCAAGTTGATCGGCATGGAATGATGTTGTAACAGTTGTCTCGTCGCGACTCAGTCGCGACGATCAAATCGCGTGAAGTCTGTCCGAGACCTTACATCCCTCAAAGAGGAGAAGAGTAGAGGGAAAGAAGACGGGCCAAATTTATTTGGTTCCGTTGTTCAAAACTGTATTATTCTTTGATTCTCCAATTACGACAATATTTACAAGTGTAACAAGTTAATAACTGTTGATAATGACTAGAACTCAGTTAAGCACTGAGTTCTAGTTATTATCAAGCTAAATAAATTGGAAAGAAAACCCAGCAACCCCCTCACTTGGCCCACTCCAAATGAAGAACCACCAGAAGGAAAGAGGAAGTGAACTCCAGGCAGCATCCACAAAGATCGCGCTCTCCTGGACCACCTTCGTGTTGGGCTAAAGGCCGTCCGCCAGGACGAGAGATGGCACCGGATTACTAGTCCCTGTGCACTGTCGTCGATTTCTTTTCTGCGCTCTCTTCTCAAGTCAACTGTCTTCGAATTTGTCATTGGCCGTCATCGATCTGATATATCTTGTGTGCCCCAGAAAAAATTCCATGTGAACCAGCGTGCGTACAGTCAAGTAGATTTTCCGCTTAATATAGTGTGTTTGCACAGAAGGTTAAATGCGGTGAAATTTGGGCGTGGATATATAGCCACGCCACCACTGCCGGCATTTTGCGCGCGTAACTGACCGGCGTCACAGTCGAAGCTCTTTGTTCACGCGAAATTTCACCGCATTTCACCTTCTGTGCAAGCACTGCATTGAGCGGAAAATCTACTCGACTGTACGTGGTGCGACGCTGCCTTTCGTTCTTTTTGACACGTTTCTCCTGAGATTTCAACGGAACTGCCTGAGGTTATCACGCTCAAAAGAGCGAAAGGAGCGAGATGACGTGATATCTATGGAAATCTCGCTGGGGAACAGACGATACAAAGAATCGTTAGCTCAAAAATTTGCAAATAGTGGGAAAGCGCGGGCGGGTCCCAAAGCGAACGCTCTTCCAGATAGCATCTTGAGATTACTGGTTCACTAGTGTAAGCAAAAGCGCTCTATTCGCCACAGAACGCGGGCGGCCTAAATGCCAAGTCAAAGAGTGGAATCACAGGGAAAACGAATGAGGTGGAAAAAGTACTTCCTTCTCCCCTTGATAAAGTCCAATGTCCCGCTGCTCCTTACAGACACTGTTATAGCGAGCATGCTGGATCTTAGGTCGAACGTAGTTCAAACCACCTGGAGCGCAGTGAGGCATGGATTGGAGCATGTACAGATGCGTTCCAAACTGATCACACAAAGTAAGCGTCACAGGAAAAAATGTTAAGTTTTGCACTTCAACTAAGAAACACGAGCACGCTCTGCGTACGTCTGACCGATGTTCGTGAGTGCATTTTAACGAGTCTTGGTAAATTACCCTTGGGATTCGTGGAAGAATAGGTATATTGCTCGATACACAACGCGAGGTTGAACATGTTCTTTCACGTATTCCTCATAGTCTTTACCTAAACGCGTCATAGCGCACCCTTGCACATATTAATCAGACGCACGCAAAGCGTCGCGTTTCCTAGTCAAAGAATAGATAATACGTAGGATACTAATGTTCGTTATCTGAATGTACCAGCTATTTTGCTTCCATTCTGCAGCTAGTCAGATCGAGGGCATTCCCGCGTACAGCAGTGATGCCCGGACCAGCTCGCTCCTCAGTTCGCAATACATACGCCGCCGAAGCTGTATTCAATTGAATAGTCTTGCAAATGACAGCCACAAGCAAACAGCGCCCTTCCTTCCCCCAGTAATGCATTCCAGTTCTCATGCCACCAACCCTTAGGAATAATAATGATAATCTTTATAATTCCAACCTGAGAAAGATACCAGGAACAGAAACAGCGATGATGTGATTGGCCAGTTGTAAAGTATACTGCGGATAAATCCAAAACGAGCAGCAATAACTAGAGTGGCTTTCTCGACCTGGAAACAGCTTACAAACAGTATACAAGCATATCGCAGAATTCCTGATGTAAAGGCAAGGATTTTGCGCTCATCCTACCACAAGTCTACTCTAGAAGGTTCCAATCACTCTTTTCGATTTATACAACAGTTTTGCAACTTTTCCATTATTTAGTCAATATTGCATAGCAGCAGAAAATTATGTATTCTTGCCTGCTTCTGCTTGCATTGAATGGCTTTTTTTTTCTTCAACACATCAGCAAGGTTTTTCGAAACGATTTCAAGCTGACAGACTCTCAGTGCTTCGTGATCATACTAGTGCGAACACTCGTCCAAACTTGCTAAAATAAAGACAAAAGGGTGGAAGGGAAAAAGAGATTTTGTTTGACCCATTATAAAATCGGGTCTATGGAAACGCCCAAGAGTGATGACATGAAAGTTGAAAATCTGACTGGACGCTGCATTTTCAAAATAGGCGAGAGCTCGAATAACTATGAAAAAAAAATTACGTCATTGTCGAAGTAACTTCACATTACCAATTCAGTTTTTCAGATATGGCCAGAAAAAGTTTGTCTGCATTCAATCTCATGAATAGAAGGCGGTTGTAAACAAGGAAAAAATTCATTTTTGAGCAAGTACTCACCCATCAAGCAAAACAGTATATGGAGCCCGAGATTTTTGCGACCAAAAAAAACAAAGCATTGTTACAGTTATGACACTGTATTATAGATCCCAACTGGTCATCGACTTGGAACAGTAGTCAAACCAGGCGTAGAGGGATTGCGCAGCTGCTGTGACTGCACAAACTTCGCTAAAAATGTCTCGCTGAGGTTGTCCTTCAGAAAGGATGGAAATCAAGTGGTGCGCACTTGCATATGCTGAAACTGGGAATTCAAAAAAGTACTCAAAGTTGAAGTTCAGTAATCATAATGAACCAGTCACGATCAAAATTGGAATTTCTACGTTTCCGAGGTCCTCCATTTCATTTCAACATAGTCTGTTTTGTGTAAAAGGCCAGGACACAATTACGAACAAACTTTAAACATCAGAATTTAGCGGTTTGAACTGGAGACGCCTGTTCTCAAACTTACATCAGTGGGATAAAACTAGAGACTTGCCTGTACTTGAACACGGTACATGTACTCAATTACATGTTTTCGCTCTTCCGCGTTGCAAGGTTATGACCTCATAAAGGTTTCCTTCGAGCAGAATGCCGCAGGCGCATTAAGGTTCTAACCTACATCTTATGTAGTCATGACTAGTTGACTATCACTGATTCGGAGACGCCTCATGATTATCCATATTTATTATCAAGAATGACTTGACTACAGTTCTCTTGGCTACAAGCTATATACCTGTTGGCGCGATCTTGTCAGTCACATATCCATAAATGATTAGTGATTTCGTATAAAATGTCTATGTGTAATGGCATGAACTCGTTATCTAACCATTCACTTTGAACATTTTGCTGAACTTAAACTTAGATTTTGAAAAATTGTTTGAAAAAAGTGCTTTTTGTGTTTTGTTTTGCGAACAATCATAGCTATGCAGAAGAACAACCTCGAAAACATAGAAATTCCAATTTTGATCTTGACTGGTTCATTATGATTACTGAACTTCAACTTTGAGTACTTTTTTGAATTCCCAGTTTCAGCATATGCAAGTGCGCACCACTTGATTTCCATCCTTTCTGAAGGACAACCTCAGCGAGACATTTTTAGCGAAGTTTGTGCAGTCACAGCAGCTGCGCAATCCCTCTACGCCTGGTTTTGACTACTGTTCCAAGTCGATGACCAGTTGGGATCTATAATACAGTAGTTATGACAAGCCAAAGGCAAAAAAAAAGCTTTTAAGATCACATATATTGCATTCCTGTTATTAAAGAGTGATAGCTACGAGGAACAAACTGTACATAGTTCATGACTTGAAGAGACAATCTTAGCCAAACGGAAATGTGCCCACTACCTGCGCAAAGCGATCCTGAAGCTGGAAAAATAGCCTCGTCGATGACTGACTGTACGTCTCAACATGTGAAGCTGCCATTGGTATTTCCAATGAGTTGTAATCATTGAAAAATCCAGTAAAATAGAGCGGAAAGAAGAATAACCACACTGCCTAAAAGAACTGAAATGTATGGCACGCGCCATACTAAGTCCGCTTTACCATTGGTCAGTTCGAACTGACCAATGACGAAGCGGACCAAGCGAATAAAGTGCG